>JANCMA020328440.1:0-11808 GCA_024336925.2 Zoanthus solanderi | reverse complement strand
GACCCCCCTAGGTCCAGCCTTTGGCGGGCTGTTGTGCCCAATCTCACTCATTTTCAAAACAGAAAGTTGGAAGGTCTGATTAAAATTGTAACTACAATTAAAATACGAAATAATAAGTTAATAATGATTGTATGAAGAATTTATGGTCAGGAATACATGGTTATTTCAATTAGTAGGTTTGGATTTGAAGCAAAGGAAAACTAAAAACTTAGCTGAGCACGAAGCCAAAAGTGCATTTTACGATATGTTCTTATTTATATTTGCTGGCCCTCAGATACTAGGCTTTACGAACAAGAGATCTATGGAACTCTTATTTTATTCGTCCTCACTATCCTTGTGTTCATGTACAAGAAAGGAATTCGTGCAGCTAAATCCTCTGCACTGGCTGGAAGCCGGTGAACATTCCAAGTTGTGCTTGTGGCATGAATACCACATAGTGCTACATCCTGACTTAAAGTTGCACCTCATGATGTGCAGGAGACTATGTGGTGCTGGTGGCAAGTCCATTATTACAGCAATTACCTGACTGTCTTTCATCTGCCATCCCCACTCTTCCACGTTAACTTCTTCCCCTCTCCATTGAAGGACTTGGGCATGCACACGGTGACTGTGGAACATTGCTGCAGTGGAAGTTGGAGGGAGGCTTTTGGCATCTTGGCAGTGTTTGTAGCCAGCTTTTCCTGGTAGTGTTGATACTGAAGAGAATCAAGGCTTTGTCTTAGCTTACCACTGAATAGGAGAACAAGCGTGTTTTCCCCTGAAGTGACATTTTTTTTTCGTTGCAATGACCCGAAACACTGCTGTATTTTGCCGGTATTGACATGATGCCATAACTTTCTTAATTACTGGCGTCCTTCCCAATCCCATGCACACGAGAAGTGGTGTCACATCCAAGTACTGTGTGAATGAACAAAATATTATTGCAAATTTCAGTTCCAATTTCTGCTTGTAACTTTTTAATGTTTCATACTCGTCGTTTCAATGAGTTGCTCTTTGGCTTGGGTATTAAGTAAAGAGGAAGGATTAGCAAGTCAGTGTCGTTCCCAATAGGTACGGTGGTTTGGATTCTCGCGGATTGGGCTGTCATCATTACAATAAGTTCAGTATTACCATCTGCATGGTGCGTCTCACACTGGTTTTGGCACAGGCTCTCACTTAGCATAGCTAAAAATTAAGCACTCCTTATTGTTGATATTAAAGAGGAAGACCTCTTTCTTCTGAGTGACTTTTGTGTCAGGCATTATTGTAACAATAGGTATGGACCAATCTTACCTGATGATCTCCTGTGTTGCGTCATCTGGTTTGTCGACAAGTTGTCGCTGTATCTGTCAAACACGACCATTGCTCTATGGTACTTCTTAGTTACATAATGACAGTAAAGATAACAAAAACCTCTGAATGTAGTGCTCAACATGCACTCTATGCAGTAGCACACCTCCGTCCAACACATACTGAACATCAGGATTACGAGGCACTGTCTCGCTGGCAACTTCTGGGGTGAGCTTGGACCAGATGGTGTCTGCTAGAGCTGGCTTATTGGCTTGCCCTATCATCAGTGGATAATCAAAAAGAGATGTCGGATAACTGCTCAACTCATAGTGAAAATTATTATGGAAAGAAGGTCTTTAAGACTGTTATCTGCCAAAATCAGTCGCTTTAACAAGATCTGACAATCTACTTGAACTAACTCATTATCGATCTTGATTGCCCACTTAGATGCCAGAGTGATGGCTTGCTCGTTTTTTTTAAACGTGTACTCCATTACAGTCTTTCCTGTCATAGATGTAAGAATTTTCTCTCCTAAAATTTTGAATGCCTCATATCTACATTTGCAGGGCTATGTGTATATACTCCACTAATGACGTTCCTAAGATGAGGGTCTGGGGAAAATGAATTCTGGCTATCTTTGAGAACAGAAAATTGGAAACATGCTCGTGTTATTACATATTGGTTTCAGTTTTATGTGTCTGTGGCTGGAAAAGTTTGGACATATGAACTTTTATTGACTCAAATTGTTTATCAGAATTGTTTGCACGCGATAGAGAAGTACAGTAAAAAAGAAATACTTTGCTAAAATCTATTAATTTTAATAGGTGCTTATTCAATTTCTGCAATGCAAAATGAAAATTATTTTGTAGGAAACAAAGATAACACTAATGAAATCGCCAAGCTTACAGTGAAAATTGGTTGAAAGCTAGAGAAATAATAGTTTGTATATTTCAGCTAAATTTTATGTGTCAACACAAATCCTGTGCAAACTTGTGTGAACAAAATGTTCGACTTTATATGCCTATATCTTTGCTAATTGTGTGTCTATAATCATCAAACTTTATCATTTTACTAAAATATTGATAAACTTACTGGTGACTTGTTAAGATTTCAAGTGTTCAAGTTGTGCCACATGTGTACAGCTCAAACAAAAGTGTTTAATAGATATATTAGTTTGCGAAGTTTTCTCCAGATGCACACTGATCAGATTGCAAAGGCAATTCGAGTTATGCAACACTGAAAGCAAAGCCAATTTCAAAAGTGATAAAAAAAATAGATAAACTGTAATCTGTAAAGGCACGTTAGAAAGTGGCAAAAACTACTGAGAACTATTTGAATTATAAGCTTAAGTTCTTTATCCGCAGCTGCACTCAGTGGACACAGAGGGAAAACTAAAATAGAGGGTCTAGATGGGGGGGTCTGCATAACAGTTAACACTATTATAATAAAAAAAAACCTTTTAACAGTTAACAGCTAGATTTTTGGCCTTTTAACAGTTAACAGTTAATTTCTTTACATGACAATAAATATTTGAAGAGTTGAATGCTAAAAGCATGAAACATGTGTATTTAATGCAGTACCACCTTTTTCACTTCATAAAAGACAAATGAATGAACGTTTTTGTCACAAAAAGATTGCTAAAGACCTACAGAGCTCATGAAAAATCACTGTATCATCCTATCACATGACACGTTACCATACAAGAGTTTTATTTTTTAGACTTGACCTATGAATGTTTCATAGCTTTATAGACTTTATAGATGTGAAATGCAGTGTATACACTTAGCATTCTGAGATAAATATTGTACCTAAATGTGTGCCATAATTTCAAGACATAAGCTTAATAAGCTCCTACAACACCAATCACCCCGAAAAAAAGGAAAAATTCCATGTATAAATTTTAAAAATGTCAAAAATAATACGAGCGACAATGGTCCTTGAAAGTTACTCTAGCATTCTATAGCGACTGCAACTATTCTTATATTTTCTCTAGCCTCTCGATCTCGTGCACATATGCCGACCCCTATGCCTCGTGTCTCTTGTCAGATTAAAGGGATTAAGCTTAATATCTTAATCAAAACAAACACAGTGAAGGGTAAAACAAACTTACGACAATAAAGTCATTAAACTCACCATTAAGTTCAGATAAATCGTCAGATATCAACAATGGATATTCCATCAACCACTGGTGATTTGTGGCGATGTGCAAGTTTTCAGGTTTTCCATTTTTACCGCGGCACAACCTAAATAGCTTAAGGTCAAATGAGGTTATGCCATTTGCCTTTGACAGTTCGTTCAGGCCAGTAAATTCGATTAAATGCTTCTTAAACGATGCAAGATCCTTGTGCTTGTCGATATCTATCGTTAACCGACTTCGATGTCTTTCAAATGCATCATTCTTTCCTTGGTGAAAAAAACTAATCATAACTCGGATAATCGACATGACTTTCGACACAACAACACTCGACTTGCTGGCTCTGAGCCTTCCGTCTTCTCGTCAGCGGACTCTGGCGCCGCTGGATGGGAAAAGTGCGGGCTCTGGCTTGAGATTATGCAATGGCGTGACTGTTTTGACTGTGGCGTGACTGATTCCTCGTCCCAGTCTTCCTTAAACCTCAATTTCAAATTACCAGCAGTATTTTGAGGTATTTTGACGATTTTCATCGCATTTTGCTCGTTTCTGGCTGAATATACAACCATATTCCAGAAAAGTAGATAGTTCTATAGACTTCGATTAACTGTTAACTCTTATTTTTTCCATAACACTTAACACTTATTTTTCAGCATTTTTAACACTTAACAGCACAAAATTTGGGCTTTTAACTCTTAACTCTAAACCCCATCTAGACCCTCAAAATAGACATTTGGCATGACCTTTATTCAACTTCGCTAACAAACCATTATTTCGAGCATTTTCTTTGCAATTTTATTTTTGTGGTCAGGTTTGAAAAACAAAAGTACTAGATCTCTTGATTTTAAACACAACTTAGATCTGTAAGTTTGAGCTGAAAAGAGAAAAAATATTACAGTACATTCATGTGTGGCTGGTGCAAGCAACTTGAAACAAAAAATTGATGCTCAGAATAGACTAGTGTTCCGTTGCAAAAATAAATAAAATATTAATAGTAAAAAAATTGGGAAATGTTTTTGAAAATTAGCTAGTTTCTAATCAGACATGTTTTGCATTGAAAAAATAGTCAAAATACACCCCATTTTGAACTAACTTTGTGTTGCCTCGTTTTCATGCAGGAAGAATTTTGGTTGCCAACACCTCATAAAAGCTCCTAAATTTCCGTACTTTCCCCTACTAAGATTTTTTAGACTTTTGATATGTTTTAGAGGAAGACTTTTTGGGCCTAAAACCATTGAGAAACTTTCTTTTGCAATTAGTGGTAGGTTGACCCCTATTTTTTCATAGATTGACTGGACTAATGTTGAAGCAGCTGTCCATGACTGCTAACATTAAAGCTCACTATTTTTTCAATGTAATCATGATAGGTATAAGGGTTAATGCTTGCTAACAATGACTTTCGTGGCTTAAGTGCCCTGTTTTACTGGCTCCAAGTTAGCTTACTAGAACTTATCTAAGTTATCTTATCAAATCTTGGGTATCTGTGGGAATCTTTCTTTTCTACTGGTGTTTTTAAGGGGCGGGCGCAGTTGGTAAGATCTCTGCTTTCTGACCACAAGGTCCTCCGGTTCGATCCCCGGCTTGCCGAGATTGGAATATTTGTGTGATGTTCTTTTCCGCCTAAGCTAACTCAGCTTTCCATCCTTCCGGGGTAGGTAAATGAGTACCAGTGCCTGCTGGGAGCTAACCTGTGATGGATTAGTCTCCCATCCAGGGGGAGTCAAAGACTCTCATCTGCTTAACACTACAGAAACCTGAGATAAGCGCCGGCTCCATGGGCCACTTGGCTTGTAAAGGATTTAGCTTAATGTTTTCAAGAAGGTTGGATTTTCTCATTGCTGTATTGTGGAAGAGCTTGACAGGTCAATTGTTTGTATGTGAAGATCATTAACTTCTTAGGGAAAGTAAACATACAAATAAAAAGGGGTTTGTGTCTATAGTTTTACTAAGGTAGGGCACCTCAGGTTTGTAGCCTTAAGGTGGGGCATCCCCCCTTTTTTCCAGTTTCTTGATGTTCTACATTTTCATTTTGTTTTTTCATATCAATGGAAAATTGGAGAAAGGAAAACAATTTTAATTAAGAAATGTAACATTTCAGTCCAAGATTTTCATATCACACTTCTTATTCTGTTTTAATCTGTTAATTAAGTAATAAAACATGTTTTCTCTGCATTCATAGCCTGATGAAAAACGAGGCGAACATTTTGGAGAATTTGAGAGCAGATCAGTAAAAACCTGAGTCAAGGGTTTTCACCGGCTCAAGAATTCTCACAAACTTTGCTGAGGTTTTCTACAGGCTATGGAGGCATGGACACTGAAATGTTTTATTTCTTTTATAAAATTATTATTTTCAGTCTTAACAAAGAGAAAGATGATATACGAAGCACATACTGTAAATTCTCAAAACTTGCATGGAGACATGTACAGCTATTATAGCCATACTGCTCACAGAATTTTCGTGCTTCATAGCACTATGAAAACACACTTGTAGACCAATGAAAACCCACATACTCTCCAAATTATTTTATAACATCTTTTCTTTAACAAGGCCTTATTAACATGCAACCATGTGCTCTTCAGCAACTTACACAATCAAACCAAGTGGTACTGGTTCCCACTGCATTTCAGCATTCCTACTCTTGATTTTCAATAATTTTATATGATAGATGAATTAAATATACTAGCAGGGTAAAAACCACATATTAAGTGACTTCGTATCAAAATCTTAATACAGTACCCAAAGTTTCTGAATTAGAGAATTCAAGTTTTGCATTGGACTCTTCAATTAGGCAACTCTTTAAATACTGTGTACATCTTTCAATCAACAGGTTGGAGAAAAACTTCCTTCCATAAATGTTATGGAGGGTACACCGAAAGATTTAGTGAATGTGGGAGAACTGTTTGCAGGAAAGAAGGGAATTCTGTTTGCTGTTCCAGGTGCCTTTACTCCTGGTTGCTCAAAGGTATAAGAATTATTTTCTTATTATCAATTATTAAATTATTTTAATTATTAAAATTATTAATGTTTTACAATCCATGTGAAGATTCCAGTGATTGGAGGAAAAGGGAGAGTGAAGATCAAATCCTGTCTTGATTTAATGTAAATGCCTTAAGTCAGTTGTCCTTTTTTTCTGGAGATTATGAATATTAGGTCAAACAAACCAGCCAGTTTCAGCTGACATTGTCATATTATAACATGTACTTATCCAAAGAGGGAAGGGGGAGCTCTAGGAAATTGGGAAGGAGAAGTATGGGGTCAGTTTCTTCTTTTCCGACAATACATTAATTACTGTCATATAAGACTAAAACTAATATCAAACAGAATGCCAAGTTAAAGTTTACGTTGAAGAAAATGGGAAAATTCCTTTTTCAAGATTGCCTGGTAAGCCAAGATTATAACAAATTACAACCTCTGTTAATTTATTAATACACACCAAGCAACTACAGAACTAGCTTGGCTTATGCTGATGTCACACAAAGCTTCAAATATTAACTTAAGACTTCAAGCAAATGGGCAAAACTAGTTGGCAGACATTAATATGAGTCGACTTTTATTTAAGTTGTTCTGGTTGACTTAAAATATCAGTTCTCACAACTGTTTCAGTTTGGTAGTGCAGTGGGGTATCCATGACGGGATACGAGGATGATGGCTGACAGGGTGTGCACTATAAAAATCACCTAAAACAGTCTGTTCGATGTTTAATCTTTGTTTTGCAAGGGTAACGTATTAACCCTTTCAAGTTTTCTAATATTATGACCCTCAGTAGTGTTGTACAAGAGTCCTCAAGTATTAAATAAGTATTTAATATTTGTGGATGTGAAAAGCGGGAGATTTAAGTACCAAAGCAGGAGAGTGGGAGACAAGGCAAAGAAGCATTAGTCTCCCACCAATAGCGGAAGAGTTGGCATCTATGTTAGTAGCCAAAAATCACTGGCAACTTCACTCACTCACCCACTGCCTCCAGCCCCCATAGCCGTCTATGTTTAAGATATCAACGTCTTCTTCAAATCCTGCAGCCCTGCGTACACCCAAATTTTTCTAAGGCTTAATTGCTATAGCACTAATCACTCGACACATTTGTAACAATTTTAAAAAGAAGGAGGACTTCTTGCATGTGTTCCAAACTTCCTGTTGATAATTTCAAACTTTTCACTGTAATTAGTGAGCATGGCTGCCATGATTTCTGTTTGAGTTGAGATAAAGTTTAACATTGTTTCGTTATGTTTACAGACACATTTACCTGGATATGTAGCAGACTTTGATAAATTCAAGGTCAGGTGTATTCATGTTTTAATTTTATAAGAAACCTTTAGTTATTGGAGTGAAAGGAAAAACAATAATTAACTTTAGGAAACTTGATTGTCTAAATGAATGTCAGTACTGTAGGTCAGATTGTAACTTGAAATTTATCTTAATGGCTGGCAGTCCGAGTTTCTTTCCAGCAATGCAGCAGAGGTAAAATTTATTGGAATCTAATGTATCCTTCATCAATAAGGAATAATTGACATGTTGTAATTCTGATTTCCTATTTTATTTTGTCTCAGTGGCAGTTCATAACCAATTCACTTACACATACTCTACATTGTCACCAAACTTTTTTAGGTGTGATTTTCACTGTACAGTATGTATGTCTGGTAAAACTACAAACCAATTTTCACTTCTAACACTGGCTTCTGAATCGCTTGAGGGTCCTTTATTGATATTGGAACATTTGATGTTGATCTTAGTTTCTAAAATCTCTATTTTTAGTAGGAGAGAAGATTTGACTGCTGCCCATTTTGTATAATTTGGAGTTGCTGGGCCAGTTGCCAGTCATTTAGACTTAAACAAATTGTATTTTTTTATGGGCCTATTTATTGTGGTCTGCAGTCTGCAAGCTTCATACAACATTCACAGATTTTCAAAGATGTAGCTTTTTTAAATTGTTTTTATTTAGTACAAGTTCTGATAAGCTCTGGAAGAAAAAAATGTAATTTTAAAATTCTGACGATGCACCTGTAGTATGAACTCTTTAATCTTGAAAACAGACAACTATTTTTTGTTACGATCTCTTTAATCATTGTTCACTCCAGAGTGGCATTGATGAACTTACAGTATCATACAATTAGCATACCTGCTGTCCAAGCTTTGACTTTTCAGTTGGTTGAAGTGCAGCATGAAATGTTCTAATCCCATTGGAGCCTAAGTGTTTTTTTTCTTACTTCTTTGTTTCTATCTTTTTCAATCTATAGCTTACATAAGGTTCTGCATTCATGATCATTCATAAAATAATGTGATTTTTACACCTCTGTACAAACTAAGTCTCAATAACATCTCAGGGTGGCATTGATAGGCCATTTAAAATGACGTTTTCCCAGTTGTGGCTTCACAGTTCAGTTATTTGTGACCTTTCATGGGATTTTGTACACTAAAGCCTGGTCCTCACTACGACATAAGCATAAGCATAAACATAAACATATAAGTATAACGAGTCTTATGTTGTAATGAGGACAGCCGCGACATAAGCACAAGCACAAGATTATCAAAATCTTCTGTTCTTCTTATGCTTATGGTTATGTTGCTTATGTCGCTAGTGAGGACAGCACTGACATAAGCATATGAATAAATTAAGCCATTCAGCCAATCATAGGGAACTTGGCTCCAGGTTTCCCTCACAAAAATCCAACGGATCGCGAGTAAGTGCAGTTCGTCCGCCATCTTGTTTTGTGTGTTGGAGAGAGAGCATGGTAGCTAAAATTAGCTTTGCGCCTGCTTACAACGTTATGCTTATGTCGCGGCTGTCCTCATTACGACATAAGACTCGTTATGTTTATGCTTATGTCGTAGTGAGGACCAGGCTTAAGGGCTATGGTTGATTTTTGTTGACAAAAGTTCATGTAAAGCAAAACGGTAAGGTTGGCTCGGAGGGTTAGGGCTGTATCTTGTTATGCTCAGCTATTCAAAGGTGATGTTTCTTGTGAATTAATTAGATTAAAATCAATACAAATAATTGAAAAATAGCAGCTGAGAGAATACGAGAAACCTACAAAAATTGCGTTTCGTGCCAAAATGTGCATGCGATCCGCCATTGTGTACTAAAATTTGTGACCGCCCATTCAATCTAGATCTTACCCCTAGAGGTGAACGTGGTCCTATCTACCATGTAAAGCTTCGCTATACTCAACCCTGCTAAGTAAGGCGCCCCTGTCCTCCCTGAATCATGCCATGTCTCTTTTCGGCAACATATTTTAATAGCTTTTTTTAGATGAAATGAATTTTCAACAAGTATCAAAATAAATGTCAATTCCTTAGTATGATAAAACTCTTACCTTGGAAATTCCTATTAATAGTCCTATCTAAACTCTTAAAACTCCACAGCGAACTCTAAACATTTTTAGTAAACGCCAACCAGGGGCGGATCCAGAAATTTTGAAAAGGGAGGGCACCTTACAGATTAGCCTTTTGAAGGGGGGAGCACCAATCAGATTCTGGTGTTTATTAAAGTGTTATTTTAAAAAACAGATCACAATTTTTCCCAAAAGGGGGGGGGCACAGGACCCCCCAGGCCCCTCCCCTAGATCCGCTTCTGCCAACATTTGAAAGGCACAACTACTTTAAAACGTTTATCTTAAAGAGGAATTTGTCACTAAAACTGAACTGCTCCTGACAACGGCTGTGATCTCATAGCTCGATTGGTGAAAGGGTTTCACTGGTATCACAAATCAGGGGGTCTAAACCCTGTTAAAATCTGAATTTTTATTATTATATTTTTTGCACACATAACCAGGAAGAGAGCTCCATAACGTCATTGGAATGACTGACCTGTCGCATATTTGCCTCAATAGACCGGAATTCGTGGAGTTTGGCTTGAGCGAGCTGTGTCATCTAAACCCAGTGGAACTGATCATGGAGGTCGTCCTTCAGGAGGTTGAGCTAATGGTTCAGTGGGCCAAAAAAGTTCCTAGATTTTGTGATTTTTATCTTGATGACCAAATAACTCTGTTAACAACAGGTGTGTAAACTATAAGGATAAAATCGGTGACATTGTCTGTAAGCTTATATCAGCAATTTATCACACTTCAGTGACAAAATCGATGGGCGGGCGTGGTTGGAGCAGTTAGTAAGATCTCTGCCTTCCGACCACAGGGTCCCCATTTTTATTTTATTCCCGGCTCTGCCAAGATTTGAACATTTGTGCTACCTTCTTTGCCGCCAAAGCTAACTCAGCTTTCCATCCTTCCGGGGTAGGTAAATGAGTACCAGCGTCTGCTGGAAGCTAACCTGCAATGGATTAGAATCCCGTCCAGGCAGAGTCAAGAACTCTCATCCGCTTAACACTTCAGAAACCAGAGATAAGGTTCGGCTCCGTATGCCACTTGGCTCGTAAAGGATTTAGCTTAGCTAGCCGACAAAAGCAATGATTTTGCTCCACACATTGTCAACACGGCACAATCTAAGCTATTGCATGATTGTAAAAGATCACCGTAGTTCCGCTCTTTCCAGTTGAGATTGGACGGGAAAATCCTCTTCTGGAGCACAAAAAGTCTTTGTGCTACTTCGGTGTAATATGGAGAATATTACACGTTAGCGCAAAGATATAAATTTTATTTTCGAGTGGTGAAAACAATATTTTACGAGCAATAACAACAGCGATTCTTTATTTACCCATAATTACAATGTATTTACACTATACATAAGACAATAAAATCAAAATAAAGGTAATGACCCTAACAAATAACTTAAAAACTAAAGATCGGTTGTTTTTAACACGAGAAAATAAAATTCGTACCTTTAAGCCAATTGTAATGTTCTTTTGATTATATCGACAAACTGAGGCAAAGTTAAAAAAAAACATAAGTTTAACATTAATTTCGTTTCAATATAAACACTGCAATTTTCTTTGTGTACAAAAACGTGAAGAAAAGGATACACAACGCTAAAACTGGATAACATTTTCTTTTGAAATTTCACTAAATCTTCGAAAATCTTTATGAAAACCCGAAAAGCCGCCATATTTTGCAGACTGAACAAGCAAGAAGAAACTGGCGGGAATTTTTTTTTATGACGCGCGCGTACATCCTGGTATTTTGTCACTAGTGAAAATATGGCAAATGCGAGTGTTTTAGTTTTTGGTAAAACACTATTATCCATATAATACATTTGAATGCTGCACCAAGTGCAGCCATTTTTCGTTACCGTAATTGAAGTCATTTTATTGGATGAGGTGAATTGACCAAATACCCAAGCCCTAACCTAGAGGACCAGGAATCCACTCAGTTTCTCTTTCCTTTCACCTTTGACTAATTAACAATTAGACCTCGAGGACGAATGGACTACGAGTCAATAACCCATGAGGCCGTAGGCCGAATGGGCTATTCAAACTCGTAGTCCATGAGACTGAGAGGTCTAATTGTTTTAGTATAAACCT
>JANCMA020328332.1:0-11811 GCA_024336925.2 Zoanthus solanderi | reverse complement strand
TAGTGTCCCATCCAGGGGGAGTCAAAGACTCTCATCTGCTTAACACTACAGAAACGGGAGATAAGCGCCCGCTCCATAGGCCACTAGGCTCGTAAAGGATTTGGCTTTTTTACAAGCAGCAACTAAAAAAAGGTAAATCCTTTATGAGCCTAGGGGCCCATGGAGCTGGCACTTATCTCCAGGTTCTGTAGTGTTAGGCAGATGAACGTCTTTGACTCCCCTTGGACAGGACACTAATCCATCGCAGGATAGCTCCCAGCAGACGCTGGTACTCATTTACCCACCCTGGAAGGATGGAAAGCTGAGTTAACTTAGTTGGAAAAGAAGGTAACACAAATATTTGAATCTCAGCAAAGCCGGGGATCGAACCGGAAACCTTGTGGATAGAAAGCAGAGATGTTACCAACTGTGCCAACCATGCCTGCAGCAACTAAATGATACTACTAAGACCACGCTGGTAGTGGGTATTACCCTTTAGATCATACATATGCTACTGTATGCACGTGCTATCTAAAATTGGAATTATCTTTCAAGCCACATTCAACCGGCATTACGATTTTACCTGCGTTTGGTTTGTTTTCTCAACCTCTGCTTGCAAATTTTGACACTGAATCTTTAGAGAGTCTCTCTCCACCTTTCAGGAATGAAAAATGAATAGGAAACAATTACTTAATGTTAGTGGTAAGAGGAGACACAGTTCCGTGCGAGATGGCCAATTCCAGTCTTCAGATAAGCAACAGAGATAACATTGTGAAATGAATTCTCCATCAACGATGAACTTTTCAAATGAAGTCAGAATGTTTAAATCAAAAGTATCAGTGAGACTACTCACGAATACTGCGCACAAGTAGAACTGCAACTCAAAGCCAAACTAGAATCCTTCACACACAAGTCCTTCAAGATCCATATCAAAGAGTGAGAGTGTTATCCCAAATTTCCCTCTGCTATTCTCAGTTCAGCTTTAAATTTTCAAACGAATATGCCTTAATAATAGCAAACAATTAAACCAATTTCTCTAAACGACTCAAGACTGCTTTAAACGGTAAAACTAAAGGATAACAAGTTTCCGTAAATTGGTAAACACTGCAGATCGAGACACTTTATATACAAACCAAACAGAGTAAAAATTATGGTTAAGTGTTGAGGTGTCTTGTACAAGTTGAGATAAACAACACTCTTCTTCAACAATTAAGATGGGGCCAGGCGAGAGCAGCATCTGAAGTCAAGTGTTCTCACTTTTATTGCAAGATGTCATGCACTTTCTACGGCAAACATTAAAACATCACTTTGAATGGTTATTGTTTTCAAGAATTAGATTGCTGGTTCTTCGTGGTTGAAATGTGAAAAAACAAGTCATAGGGAGTTTGAAAGAAAGTTACTAAGCATAGTTGGAAAGGCAAGCAATGAACATTTTTCAAACCATCGTTTGTTTAAGTTAACAGTTGAACAGAAGCAGGCCCTTTTTTCGTTGGTTTGAAAACACATTGTGTTTGTGACCTTGCCGAATAATTTCGAAAAGAAGATGGTTTATAACCTTGCTCTGTTCATTATGCAAAAAATGAAACGGTTTTAGTGCATTTTTTTATTAATGCTGGACAATATCTAATCTTACGCATGATATCAGAAACAAAATTGCACCTTGTTTCTGAAATTCACCCTTATACAAAACGGTCTGCCATTTCACAAACCTTTTACATTCAACCTTCAAGAACCAATTAATTAAAGAAATCATTTGCACATTTTGGTGCCAAGATACATGTACGTAATAAGATACCTCAAAGTATAAAAGAATTAACAAAAAATTATATAAAAAAACTTTAAACACGAAACTTCTAGAACTCCTTTACCAAGAAGACACCTATCTAAGTAGTTCCGCAATTTAGACAAATATTCACAAAAACATTATAAAAAACAAATGTTGAAGTTAGATAAAATTGTTGTTCTGACTTGTTATTTGCCAAATTTTGTTTAGGTTCTGCTTAACTTTTCTTACAATTTCCTTGTCTTTTTTACCTTACATTTGTGATTAAGAAAATTAATGAAACCAAAAAAAATTCCAGCATGCCTCGACTAGCACTGCTATTTGTAGGCTAGATTGAATAATACAATTATTAATAAAACTATTAATTTAAATGCAAATACTTGTATATTAAGAAAACCAAAGTTGAGTTACTCGCTGTATTCATCACCTAAATGGTTCGTAAAAACTCAGTGGTTACATTAATGCATACTTTTTATGAAGGTATTTAGTGACAATATGCACCGTCACCATTTTGGAATTCAAAATGTATATTCTGACCTGCAGGAAGCCGATTATGTCAAAATACAATTTTAAAAAAAAACTGATTGTAAGCATGAAAGTATATTAAATGCGTTCCCGCCAAGGGCTTAAAAATTGTTTTCTCTGATTTGTAAGCATTTTGTCACTTGCTGCTTTTCGAAGTCTATATTATTACTGTAAGTTTGTCAGGAGGATAGTAATTCCATGAATCAAGAATAATGAAACAACATTTTGTACGATGACTATTCAAGACTTTTTCGATTAACCAACCTCTAAGGCTTTAAGTTTGGTAGTCATTTCTGTCAGCTGCCGCGTTTGAAGACGGGAGACCTGACGAAAAAAGAAAATATCAACTCTATAAAGGTTTGGTCTATTATTTATACGGTTTGAGAATACAATTGATTATACTGTCTCCTAGAAAGAAAACAACATAGTCCTTTTAGTTGAAAATATTCTATAAAATTGAAATCAGTTTTCACTCGTCAGCCTTTATTAGTAATTTATTTGCAGGTCAACAATATTTGTTCCAAAAGCATACACTTTTAAAGGAGAACTGAATGCTAAGACAGTATGGCAGTGTGCTTCAAAATCTTGATATTTTTTGGGCGACCTATGTCTTGCGAATTTTTTTTCTTTTATAATAGCCAAAAGCCGCACAGTTACCATGTTTTCCCTCGTTTTATCATCTAGTATCGTAAAGTACGTCATAAACAACCGCTGACATCACATATTGAGCCGCCGATCAATACTTGTCGATTCGTCAATTTTAGGGTTCAGTTCTCCTTAATAGCAGAAGGAACTTCACATTGAAAATTCATATAAAGTTCTGCATTAGCAAGTTTCAGTTTGAAAAGCCCTAGTTTCCTCTTCTAAGACTCTTCACAAAAATAATCAATAGGGTGATCCCGGTGTCGTGGCCTGTCAACTTCTAACTGAGGGCAATACGTAATGAATTTAATTGTGAGCCGTATATAGCGGACTATCTAAGACCCTCAATACAGCAGTCAACTGTAAATCATTGTAAAGCGCCTTTGATCATCTACCTAATGGAAAGGGCGCTATATAAATGCTAAATCATCATCATCATCATCATCAATCTCAAAAAGAAGCCATGCAAGGGTTCTAAAACAAAAAGAAACTCTTCCTAAAGACAATAAATAACTATAAAAGTAAAAAAAAAATTTCTGAAATAGGAACGAAGCCCAAGCAAAAAAAATCAAAGAAAAGAACCCATTAGGGGAAAAGTAATCCATGCAAGAGCCTCTGCTAAAGCTCCTAAAACAAAGGAGCTCGTGAATGTCCCTAGAGAAAGTCCATCCAACGGACCATAATTAAAACCAAGTTTATCCTTGAAGACTAAACTTTTGAACATCGTGTAATATTTTTACAAAAACTAAAAACTTAGCTTTCGGCTTAACTTGAGCCTTGATCACAAAAATTAAGTCACCCAGTACTGCAGTCAAGTGGTTTAAAATTTCATGTCTGCAGTAGGTTGTCCCAAACATGGGGCAACAGGACCTGCCTGCGTCTCTATTGTGCTCCAGGCGTAACTTCAATTCTGTGATCAAAGCTGGAGCTGAACCAAGAGCTCAGTTTAGTTTGTGTAAGAATATGACACAGTGTTTTTTTCGCTGCTGTTCTCCCATGTAGATATTCATTTAAATTTTATCCAAGGCTCCTACAAAGAAACAAGTTAATTCAAGGCTCCCACAAAAAAAAAACAAGTTCATCCAAGACTCCTACAAAGAAAATAAGTTCGTCAAAAGATCCTACAAAGAAAACAACTTCAACCAAAGATCCTACAAAGAAAACAACTTCACCCAAAGATCCAACAAAGAAAACAAGTACGTCCAAGGCTCCTACAAAGAAAACAAGTTCGTCCAAGGCTCCTACAAAGAAAACAAGTTCGTCCAAGGCTCCTACAATGAAAACAAGTTCATCTAAGGCTCCTACAAAGAAAACAAGTTCGTCCAAGGCTCCTACAAAGAAAACAAGTTCGTCCAAGACTCCTACAAAGAAAACAAGTTCATCCAAGGCTCCTACAAAGAAAACAAGTTCGTCCAAGGCTCCTACAATGAAAACAAGTTCGTCCAAGGCTCCTACAAAGAAAACAAGTTCATCTAAGGCTCCTACAAGAAAACAAGTTCGTCCAAGGCTCCTACAAAGAAAACAAGTTCGCCCAAGGCTCCTACAAAGAAAACAAGTTCATCCAAGGCTCCAACAAAAGAAACAAGTTCGTCCAAGGCTCCTACAAAAAAACAATTTCGTCCAAGGCTCTTACAAAAAAAGACAAGTTCGTCAAAGGCTCCTACAATGAAAACAAGTTTATCCAAAGATCCTACAATGAAAACAAGTTTATCCAAAGATCCTACAATGCAAACAAGTTTATCCAAAGATCCTACAATGAAAACAAGTTCATCCAAAGATCCTACAATGAAAACAAGTTTATCCAAAGATCCTATAATGGAAACAAGTTCATCCAAGGCTCCTAAAAAAACAGAAGTTCATCAAACTCCAGCAAACACATAAAGCCTAAGCAAGGGCCTTAAAAAAAAGGGGGCTTTTCCTCTGGGTAGAACACAGAATACAGTACATCGTCAAAATCGATTGCACAAACAATTCTTCTGAGTGGAAACCTTTTGTGTGTAGTGTAATACTTTGCAATTTGGCAGTGTATGGATGCTTCGGTAGTGTGGAAGTTTGGCAGTGTGGAAACATAGCATATTGAAATTCGTTAGTGTAGAAGTTCGGAAAAGTGGACGCTTTACAGGGTTGGAGTTTCGAAATGTTGAAGTTTGGAAATACACAAGCTTATTAGGATTTTCGCTGTAGGTAAAGTTTGCTTTAAGTAACACTTCCAGAGTTGAATATTGATAGGACTCCTTAAACTTAATATCAATATAACAGTAGTTAAACAATTTAACAGTTACATAAAAGCACTCACATGGTCCGATTGTAGACCTGCTTGTTCTCGCTGTGCCCTTAACTCTTCCAATTCCCCAAGCAGACCCTTTACCTTCAAGTGCAACTAAAATATTACAGAATACAGATTTACATTAATTCTTAACCGGTATGACGTACAAGAATACACAGTTCACAAATTATCCCAAAAAAGAATCTTAAATTCGAAAATAAGTCAGTTGATCGTCACCTAGGCCTTCATTTGTCAATCAACCTCCAAACCGTCATCTCACCTCTGTCTCTTAATCAAATTCGTTTTTTAGAATACTACAACCTAATTTTAATGAATCTGCTCAAAATCTCGAACATTCAAACGGAAATAGAGCCTACTGTATATCTTGCAAAGTAAAAATAAAACATAGCAGACAGGAAAACAATAACAATTGATTGTAACATAATGGTGCAGAATTTCAAAATCAAGACTAAAAATGCGAAGTTTAAATTACTTTTTAGCAGTTAAAACTTAAAGTAGATTTCTTATGAATTTCTATATTTTTATCACTCAGAGAGAAGTTTAACGACCATCTTGGTTTATAATTTTAATTTTGAAAGGTATCCAATGTGGGCCTTTAGGAATGCTTTTTATAATGCAGTTTCTCGTTTTCCTTTACAACCTGAAAATGAGATGGGCAACGATAAACACGTTTGGTAAATCGACATTAATATTTGAAAAGTGTTCTTTCATCAGATGGAAGAAGTCCTTTATCAACTTGATTGAAGCTGATGTTAAACATACCTGGGCATTCTCTCTCTGAAGCACCCTAACCCTATGGACATCCGATGGTCCTTCCTGCTGTCGCATCTGCACCAGTGTATCTCGCTCCTTCTTTAGAGACTGTATCTGTAGTAAAACAAAAGACATTGCTAACCTCTACAGTTTCAATTACGAAGATGCTTTATTCCAAACTTTTGATGACATCAATTGCAAAAAAACGGATGATGTATGTAAGCACAAACTACAGTAATGATCTAATGTGAGCAAGGTCAAACTCTGTTGTATCAGTCCGTAGTTACAGTGCAGTCACTGCACTCATTGAAAACTCATCAAAATTTATCTGGTCAATGATATATCGATTAATCAATTCCAGTTTTGATCCGGGTTTATTCCTGCAAACGGGGGTGGCCAGCAATCTCTCGAACTCCCACTCTCCATCTCGCTTGATTCATGGCATCCTCCCTCACCAAACCAACACTCTTGCTCTCCTTCTCCACTTGCGTCTTCCATGTCTTCCTTGGTCGTCCTTGCCTCCTCTTGCCCTTCACTTCAAACTCCAATGCTTTTCTCAAAACATGCCCATAATCCCTCCTCAACACATGCCCGAATAACTATTAAGTGCACCATCTCTTTTGCAAACATCAAAAGAAGGCTTGTTATGCAAAGTTCAATTACCAACCTTGTAAGGATGGAAATCTGAGTCAACTTTAGGGGAGAAGAAGGCCGCACAAAATAATGTTCAAATCACAAGCTGATACTATATTTACCAGCCTCATAAGAATGGAAAGATGAGTCAGCTTTGGTGGAAAAGAAGGTCACACAAACGTTCAAACAAAAAGCTGTTTCTCCATGAGCAGCCTTGTAAGGATGGAAAGCTGAGTCAACTTTAGGGGAGAAGAAGGCCACACAAATGTTCAAATCACAAGCTGATAAGTACTATATTTACCAGCCTCATAAATATGGAAAGATGAGTCAGCTTTGGTGGAAAAGAAATGACATAAATGTTCAAACTTGGTAGTGCCAGGGAACAAACCCAAGCCCTAATGATTGGAAGATAGAGATCTAATCTTACAAACTGCACCAACAATACTGCTGTCACAACATTAGAAAGAAAAATAAATTAAAGTGAATGGAATGAAGTAAAAATCCATTAATTTACCTCTGTTTCATGTTGTGATTGCATCTCATCTACAATCTGACGATGCTGCCCCTACAATAAAATACATGTGGTAACAAAAAAAATACCATTCAAACTTGCCTAATACTTTTAATACTTTACTAGCCAGCAAACTTTGCAAGTCTAATGCTTGGCTATTTTTAGAGAAATTAGGATTGAATTAGTAGGTTCAGGATTGGACTGGGATAGCAACAACTACAGTATAGAACTTAAGTAATGCATTTCGTAGGCCATCACTGTTAATGTCAGGTGTTTTGCTTCATTACATTATTGACATTTCTAACACCTGGCTATTACTGGGGGCCTTAGTATCAAATTCAAACATCTATAGTCAGGGTTCTTAGTACCAATTTCATCAGGCGGCAAAAATGCATCAACAGGCAGCTACATCTTTAGTAAATTATAATCACATAGGTGCTGAGAAATGGATTCCAATACTAAATTTCATTCATCTTTGCTGACCAGAAAACTGAATATGCAAATATTTGTTTTGAAAAAGCCATAATTTATCTTTATATGCACATCTTTTTAAGTAATTAGAGAAACTTTACAGCCACTACAGGTGGCTATCTTCATCCGCACAATTGGTGGAATTCTTCCGGCTGCTCAGGCTTCTACTGAGAACGCTGTAGAGTGTTGTGAGAATACTGTAACAGGGCTGGATTGTTCAAAGGTATGTTGTAACTATAACCTGAGTTAAACAAAAATTCCAGTAGCAATTTTGTCTCTAGAAATGTTTTTGGCACTCATAAAATACTCTTCAGATTTTGTAAGGAAAAAACTCTTAATCACACAATCCACAGCTGAAAAACAGTCTCTAAACATCTTGATTAGTGCTAATTGGTTTTTGAACAACTTAAGTCCCAGATCAGTTACTCACCTGTTCATGTTCAAACTCTGACTTCAGGAATGAGTAATCATATCTCAGCTTATTAAAGTCACTAAAAAACAAAGGTTACAGTTAATCACAAAGGATTGCGCATGATCAACATGTACATTCCATTATTAACGGTAATTTCATAGCTGAGCAATGTCACAGTGGTACACTTTGTGTTAACGGCGGTCTTTGTTACCAGGATAGAACTGAACAGACAAAAAAAAATGTGCCACTCAAAAAAGTATTGTAACAGTATGTAGCTAACTCTATGGCATTTATTGTATATGTTAAAAAATAAGCCCGAAATAATGCAAGCTCTGACTGGCTTAGTACCGTTTTATAAAACTGAATAGAAATCACAGGATGACGTCATGCAACACAAGATAAGTTTTTCAGAAGGATGGAAATTTTTAGTGAAGTTATTTTCTAAAAGGAATAAAACAGTATCGCTTGTATTTCTAAACAATTAAAATAGAAAACGCTATGATGTGTAGAATAATTGAAATGTAGAGAGATTTGACTTTGCCTAGTTTTCAATCAACATTTTTCTCGTGTTATCCTATGTCAAAGTGTTTTCTATTATTGTCTAGAAACAGAAGTAAAGCTGTTTTATTCCATTAATAAAAACATTTTCACAAAAACTCAACAATAATCCATAGTTTCCTGCATCTGGCGGGTCTGACCCACATTTGAACATAAAAACCAGCTGACCAGCCAACTAGAATAAAAACTTGTAGTAATTGTGATAAGATTTCCCCCTGCCAAATCTGTTAAATTTGATTGCTTAAAGTGCCTATATGGCAAACAGCTTTTTTTTTTTAGTTTTCGTATCTTTAGAATGTGTAGAATCTTGAATATTCCAAAAATATTTTTAATTCTGTAACAATTTAGCCCACTGATGTTGACTGTGTAACGGAAGTTTGGTGACAAGTAACGTCACTTCAGAAGCATCTAAAATCAAGGCCTTTTCTTTCTTTAAGTCAAGAGTATTTGAGCATCCAGCAACAACACATGTATCAGGAATATTTTTAAAATACCATGAATCTCCCTTGCGATTACTGAAGAGAAAGTACAACATGAGTCAATGCTTCCTGACATGACATCCCCACCTTTTACAGTATGGAGCCTGGACTCTTTTTTTGTTGAAACTCACAACCATTAATTTCATTAGTCATGGCCGGCATAGGAACTTTACAGCTCAATTTTTTAGCGAAGAATTTGAGTAATTGAAAAAAAAAGTTATCTTTTAGTTAATTATGAAGATACCATGGCCAATTACTCAAAATTCCTGCATGCCATATAGACACTTTAATGTTGCCAAAGCTCTCTTATCACTGTTAATGCAAGTGCTATAATAGTACATGTCCAATGCATGTTTACTTCGCTTTCCATAAAAATTCTTGTAACATTAACATATTATGCAAACAGAATAGACTCTCTTATTGCTCATTAGCCAATCAATGACCAAAGTGTATGCACATTGAGATATGTACCATGATTATAGGTAAAGCATTTTTAGTGCAAAGGTTTTTTTTTCTGCCAGTCTAGGTTTCAAGATTTCCGAGGGAGTACATCCAAGATGCTCTTCTTTAATTTGGGATGAGTACACTTATGCATGACCTGCATTGGGCCACCGTACCTGAAACTTCACATTATTAATTTATTATTATTCTTTATAACACAGTAAACTTGAAGCACACAATGGCTTACCTCCTATACTTTTCTATGTCTCTCTCCATTATTTCAAATCTCTGCAGAATTAATAAAATTTATTTAAATACAGTACAATGGAGAAAGTGTTGATATCCATCACTAACTGAACAACTTATATTGGAACAGATACGTCCCAACAGAAATTTCAGAACTTTGAACCTGGCTGTTACAGTAATTAAAACTTCAACCATTTTTGAACAACTGGGCCCGTAAGTCTGCCAAACTTAATATTAAATAACTTGCCTCCCTGTAGGGTCCATCAATTTCTTCCAACAGTTTCATCCTCAAAATTTCCATCCGCTGTGGTGTAACTACCTGCAGGAAGTATTCCAATTATTATGTTGGCTATCATATAGCAATCCTAAAGAAATTTTTAGTTAAAATATTTATATTCAACAGTGTATTTGAATGTGCACTTTCAGCCAACAGGATTTGACAATCTTCATATGAGAAAAAAATTGATTTTGGAATCATTCCACATAGGTCTACATCTACAGTCACTGTCTAAAAGTAACCAATGGTAATTTAATATATGCGAATGGGACGATCCTGGAATCCAATCCCTCATCTCGATTTGCTGCAAAATTCCATATTGGACTTTTACTGTAGGTGCACTTATGGGACAAGAACTTCAGTAAGTCAGAAATTAAACAACTTAATTTGATTAGACTTGGGGTCAATAATTCATAAAACACTACCGACAAATCAGATGGAAACCTATTTAAAGTTTTGATACCTGTTCACATACAGTACTAAGAATCACAATTACTGTGCTAACACTGAATACCAGTGTTGTGCATTTAATTAATGTTCTTCCAAACCCTTGAGACAAGGAACAATGCTTAAACCATTCTCACAGAAAAAAATACCTCTAGAGTATTCCAGTTTCTTGGCTACAAGTCATGTAAATGAATATTATCATTCGATGGAAATTTTCTTTCTTTCTCATTGGCGCAAGGGCCACCACGTGACCTACAAATAATTGCCTACAAATATGACGGCTCACGTGCATAACTGTCTGGCAGAGTTTAGCTACAAATATGACACTACTCGTGCGTAGTTTCGACCTCCTCTAGAAAAAATGGCTCATTTTCCAGAGTGTTTAGAGGCAGATTTAAGCAGTTTGTTAGATAACAGAAACACTATTAAGTTTTTTTAAGTTACAATATAAATTTTTTGAAGCGATAATCTGGTTTTGGGATTAAAAGTGGTAGAGCCACGTTGTTTTCTTAATGGAAAAAGCCAACTTGACTTATTTTATGATGCAGCGAGCATTTATCTCTTAAAAGTTAACAGTTCTCACACAAAAATTCAGTAATCAAATGATAAACAATTATTGGACTAGGTTGAGCAAAATATGGTAATTTGTCATTGTCTCGCAGTAGTGTATAAATGATGGTTCTGGTGCAAAAACGCATTTACCCCTGATTCCTCGTTATTTCTGACGACCAAACCTTCCACCCTCATTTTCCCTATCATTTCGACGAATCACCTATACTACCCCCCACATTCACAAACGCTAAACAAATATTTGTGCCTGCGCAAAAATACAACATTTGCAAATCATGATACCAACATTTTCTAATTTGCAAAAATTAGCAAATTACAAAATCCTTTAACGCTATACAAATATTTGTGCCTGCGCAAAAATACATTTGCAAATCATGATACAAAGATTTGTGAATGTGAAAATTCAAAAATATTTGGTGCACATGAAAAAAAAAAATGCAGCAACTGCAGCAAAATGCAGCAACTGCAAAATGTAAATATTTGGTGATATCACAAATTTTTCTTTTCTTCGATTTTTGAAAAAAATCGAAAAAACGAATGTAAAGATATATAAAGTAATATATATAACAAACTATACAACTATTGATTAATTCAATCGCCCTAGAACACCTTATGAGGAATAGAAATATGATATGTTATTCGAATATGCCAAATTGATTGGTGTCAGAGGTTATTACAGAATGCGTAAAGCTGAACTAGTTGAGACATTATATGCTCTTATAACCGCCGCCTGGTTAGCCTAGTTGGTAAGGCGCCAGTCTGCTGTGCGGGAGGCTCGGGTTCGATTCCCGGCCGGA
>JANCMA020328331.1:0-21691 GCA_024336925.2 Zoanthus solanderi | reverse complement strand
ATTTTTCAAAGCTTTGAACACTTTGAACACTCGTGTCTATAAAATAAAAAGAACATTACACGGTGACTTGAGGATATAAATTTTATTTCTCGTGGCAAAAACAATATTTTACTCACTCGCTGCTCTCGTTCGTAAAATATTATTTTGCCACTCAAAAATAAAATTCATATCTTCGCGCCACCGTGTATTTCCTCTATATATCGGTATCCCAGAGGTTGCGGGTTAAAACCCCATTGAAGCCGGAAAAAATTTTTTTCAGACTTGATTAAATCACGTTTTAATAATCAACATTAATTTTGCTAGTACTGTCAGTCGGCTTATAAGGTTTAGAAACTCAGATGTAGATTTAGGACTCGAGTTAGCTAATCTTAAAATATTTGTAGAGGTTTTTGACACCTATATTTAGTATTTTAACGCTGTAACATCTTTGAAGGTTTTGAGTCAAACAGAAACAAACCATATAATATCCATTTTATATGTAGAATTTTCCAAAAGTTTGAAATCCATGAGATAGCAATAACAATAGCAATATTTTGGCTTGATTTTATTTGAAAAAGTGCAGCATTATTGTAGCTGAGAATCTTAGAGACTGACCTTGTGAATTTTCCAATGGAGATCTCTTGTCTTTTGCCGATTCTGCCAACATAGGACCAGCAACTAAAGACAAACAATTTACATAAACATTTGCACAAGGAAACGATTGAAAAGCAGACTTTTGCAAAGTTTTAAGAAAGAAACGACACAATTTAATTTAAATTTTGGTTTAACATTAACCAGTGTTAACGCAAGCGCGTAAAAAACAGCATTATATGAAATGACACTCAATACAGGTAAACAATTTAATTACAATAAACTTAAAATAAGGAAAGGCTTATTAGAATGAGAGCTTAATCTTGAAATGCTTTACTTAAGAATTAAGCGTGGGTTTTTACACTGAAAAGGATGTGCAGTGTTTCTTTGTTGATGATGTGTTGGAAGATGTTGATGCGAGTTTTTTACACACTTGTATTAACACAGAGGAAGCTAGAGGGTTCTGCCGATACATGCATGTCAAAGAAAAATTGAAATTGAAATAGACCATTTCACAGTTCCTAAAAGGTAACCAAGCCTCTACATGAAACCGAGGCGAAGGCTGACCTGGCGTAGTTAGAGAAGTGGAAATAATTATCATAAGAAAGAAACTTATTAGCATGTTATTATTTCCACTTCTCTAACTGTGCGAGGTCATCCTTCGTCTCGGTTTCATGAAGAGGCTTGGTTACCTTTCAGGAACTGTGAAAAAGGTCTATTAGTCGTTTGTTTCTTAAGACATACATATCCTTAATAAACAAAGCAGCTTTCCCAATTGCTACAATTACTTAAATTTCGTAAACAACCGCGAGATCCTTTTGTTAACTCAAGCACTTCATTTGACTGTCAAATCATTTCTAGCTGGCAAAAGGCTTATTATTGGGGCGGCCATCTAAGCTGAAAAGAACTGACTTTCAAACAGACGACAGACAACACACAAAAAACAAAGTTCGCTGAGTGCCTACAAATTCACTTCCTTATCCCAGAAAACACGAAGTTATTAGATGTTATTAGAATAAAGGCAGTTTTCTTTCTTCTTTTGGTTCAAGACCCTGAGTTATAGATGCCAACTCTCCCGCTTTTGGCGGGAGACTTACACTTTTTTGCCTCCTCTCCTGCTCTCCCACTTTGTTACTTGAATCCCCGCTTTTCACATCCACTAATATTAAATACTTATTTAATACTTGAGGACTTACAACACTATTAATCGAGGGTCATGATATTAGAAAACTCGAAAGGGTTAATACGTCACCCTTGCAAAACAAAGATCAAACATCCAAAAGACTGTTTTAGGCGATTTTTATAGTGGACGCACTGTTAGTCGTCATCCTCGCATCCAGTCATGGATAGCCCACTGCTTTGTCAAACTGAAACAGTTGCGAGAACCAATATTTTATGTCAACCAGAACAACTTTTAAAAACAAAAGTCGACTCATAAAAGTGTCTCCCGCTTTTCAAAGTTTTGGGATTGGCATGTAAGCTGAGTTTAGGTCCGGCGCCAGGAATCGAAGCTTACAAGTAACCAGAAAAATCTTTAATTGACCACTGTATCTATTTGCTACGCTCACAATAATCAAAACTAAATCTCGCAGAAGTTGCATTCAAATCATTAGTTGAACGTACGTCACTGATCATTGCTGTGACGTCACTATCATTGCTGTGACGGTAAATATTGGATTTCGTTAGTTAATCTCTTCTAGCTACTCATTTCAAAAGTAGTTTTCAATTATTCAACGATTCATAATTTTTAAGAAAAAGTTAATAAATTTAATTTTCTTACCCAGGTTTGTAGACAAACTCGACGTAATCAGCCTCGTTTTCATGCTGTTTAAACCTAATGCATGTATAATCCATCCACTCCTTCATTGCTTCTTCCACCAAGAGACGCCCTTCATTATCTTTTAACATGAGAGATCAGTAATTGTTTTACTATCGAGATTTTTATAATGGTAACCCAACTCAAGTAAAATTATGCGCATGTTTTAAAAAATTGAGCGGAAGTGCAGAGTAAGTCTGATTTGGTCCCCTCTACAGCAATAACCTTATGGCTATGCAAGTGAGTAGAATGCAAAACAAGAATCGACTGCATTAAAAAAGTATTTAATTGATTTTTAGATAACTTACCAATCTTTGGGTGAAACTTAAATGGGATAATAGCGTTGGGCCATAGTTCGGAGGGCCTGACAGCTGCTCTTGTTTGAAGCTCGTTCTGATCATTCTGGGTACCAGGGTTTCCCTGCTCGTTGCTGAACATCTGTAGTTGTTGTTTAGTTAATGCCATATCACCTTCATAAAGCTGCGGCACGTCAACTTCGGGAAGGGCTGTAGGCTTCTCTAGAAAAAGACGAACTGTATAGTATATCGCAGTAAACGTTGTACACTCCTTATTGGATTAGTGTTGATATACTCGCCAAACATTACTAACTACAAACAACTCTTGCTTCACAGCTCAGTTGGAAAGTGTGCTGTACCGGTAATAGCAGGGGTCATGGGTTAAAATCTCGATGCAGCCTGATAGTTTTACTTAGGCTTTCATAATTTTTTAAATTGCGTACATAACCGCGACGGTCATTCGTGATGTCATTGTTTACACCGCGGTACAAACTCAGTCTCAATAATCATAACCGCAACGATCATTTGTAAAATCACTGTTTACACCGCGGTACAAACTCATTCTCAATAATCATAGCCGCGATGATCATTCATAAGCTCATCGTTTACACCACGGTACCAACTCAGTCTCAATAATCTTCATACATTTAAGAATCGCATTGACGGACCACTTAAAATGACCTACTCTCCCAGTTGTGGTTTCATAGCTCCGTTGGTTGGAGCGTTGCACCGGTATCGCAGATGTCCTGGGTTCGAATCCCACTGAAGTCTCACAAGGTATATAATCGCGAAAGACGTTGTTAGTGTCATTGATAAATAACCATGGTACACACTCAATCGCAATGAAGTTTTACCGCTGTTCAGCTTAGCGATCGGTGTTTTTGTCAGTTTATAACTTGCAAGACAGGAAAATCTGTCAAGAACTTCGTTAGTAAATATTAATTACCGTAAGTCAATCTCGAGGATCACTTACCACTAGTTCGGTCGATCATTACAAAAACAACCAAGATGAGGAAATATTTACAATGAATTTTCCAACTAGATGTGGAACAATCCACTTTTCGACTGAGCATTATTTTGTTATTCTGATAAAGTTTTGTCTGCTAAAGAAACGACACCATATTTTGTTTTTCATTGAAAAGCGTTGATGCTTGATGAACGGATCCAGTGACTAGTATTGTTTCCAGGTGTTGCTGTTTGTTGCCTTTCATATTCTTGTATTTTCTATAGTGCCACCATAAAAGAAAATACAACCTGTTTATCTGGGAAAATTAAAAGTTGGTTTAATTGCATTAGTTGCAAACAATTATATCATTTACTTTGTATAGCTAAATCATTTTCCAAGCCTAGCGGCTCACTGGAACCCGTACTTATATCCGCTTTCCGTACTGTTAAGCTGATCGGGAAGTTTTGAATCCCCCTGCACCGGACACGAACCCGTTGCAGGTTAGCAGGCCCCATTTATCAAACTCGTAGAATGGAATGCTGAGTGAGCAAAAACGATGGTTTCAAAAAGATTTTAATTCTCGGTAGAGCTGGAGACCGGACTGGGGTCGGAAGGCAGAGATCTTACCATCTGCGTCAGCAACGCCGCCCTAGTTAAACTACTCTCACTGCTGATGGATCACATACAATCTCCGTCCCAGACCGATTCGGCCTGCTGCATGAAAATTTCTAGGAAATAAGTTCGATGCCGTATAAAACAAAACCCCTTAATATCGGGTACGCATTTTTCAGCACGTGGGAGAGAATTTGAACTAAAATGTTCACATATCCGATTCTCTTGAGTAACTCCAAAGTAATAGACTTTTGGAGGTTTGTTTATTTTTAATTTTATGACGACTTCAGCCTAATAAAAACTCATATATATTTTTAGTTATTTTCAATGGTACAACTGAAATATTCATTTATAACCGAGTTTTATAGAAGAATTCATTTGATAGCACATGCGCTTCCACTATAACTTATTATCTTCTATGGGAACCACAGCATGTTTGTTAGGTATGTCATAGTGACGAAGCCTTAAAGGAACGAAACAGCTGTCCTGGCTGCCAAAATTCACCCTCACTATTATTTAAATTAAGCCCGCTACCAACGAGGCCTTTGTACCCATTTTAGTAGCTTCAAGTTAGCCAGTAGGACGCATCTGCTATCTATACTTGATTTTAGCTGCATCCATCAAACTAACGCACCACTTTGTATCTTCTGTGGGAACCTGAGCTGGTTTGTTAGCTCTACATGCCATGCTGATAAATAGCTGTCCATGGCTGCTAACATTCAGGCTCACTATTATTTATGGTAGATTTAAGGGTTTAATGTTAACAAGGCCTAATAAGGTCTAAACAGCTGTTCATGGCTGCTAACATTCAGGCTCACTATAATGGTAGATTTAAGGGGTAATGTTAACAAGGCCTAATAAGGTCTAAATAGCTGTCCATGGCTGCTAACATTCAGGCTCATTATTATTTATGGTAGATTTAAGGGGTAACGTTAACAAGTCCTAATAAGGTCTAAACAGTTGTGTCCATGGCTGGTAACATTCAGGATCATTTTTAATTAAGGTGGATTTAAGAGGTAATGTTTGCTACCAACGTTTCCTTACTGCACATTTTCGTGGCTCCAAGTTAGCTGCTATTCTTGGGTTCACTAAGTCCCACGAGGGTATAACACAGTTGCAGATGGAGGTCAAACAATGACATTCTTTTGTATAACTGACCACCATGTGCACTGAACTGGAACCTTATGAAACCCACCAGTATCCTCGATGATTATTATTTATGCCATATCCATCAGCCATGCGTGGCTAGCAAGTAAAAACCGACGGTAACATATTAATAGATGAAGTTTTTATTTCTTTTTTATTATTTACGAATTGCTTTATATAGACACATAGTGATAGAAAAAATATAAAAATTCCTAACTGCTTCTCATATTCTGTGACACTCTAAAATTCTAAAAAGGTTTAACTGCGAATTAGTCAGGGTCTACAATCCACGATAAATATGCACACGAGAGACGCAGAGCATTTTAGTGCCCTATAAGTAAATTATATTGATAAAAACTAAACTAGTTAAATAATAATTATTCCAAAGCTCTAGCTGTCTTATGTAGGATTGTTTTTGTAAAAATATTTCAATACGAACCTTAATTAACTGCCTAGACGCCACTCTCAATATCCCATAACCATCTATTTTTTAGGTTGAAATTGGATGTTCTTAATAATTTGACAAATTTAGCCTATAATCTGGAGAAGCTGTATGAAATCTGTTCAAAAATAATTTGTCTGAAATATCAATGTGGTTCCAGTCTTTTCTGCTTTCCCTCCGCATTCTCCTTCCACGAGGACTGGTACATGTTGGATATATGAAGTAAGATAAACATGGTGGTAGCCTACACTAGGCGCTGTAGAACGTCACTGATCATAGCCAAAAGAACCAGCAGGAGCGTCAGCTTGGTATTCACATTCAACCTGGGACTGTTGGAAGACTTCCCTGAAAAGACAAAAAGAAATAACATCATAAACTGTCTGTATTGACTGTTTGTAATAATTACAAGTGACCGATAAAACTGTCTATTACTTAAAAACAAATTATTTTTAAACTTGACACAAAATGAAGTTTTTTTTCAAACATTTTTCTTTTACAAATTGTCTTGAAGAACTGATAAAAAGGAAGAAAATGGACTGAAAAGAGCTTGTAGCAAAGTTTGCGAGGGAACTTGAACGGGCACTATGAAACAGCCATGTTAAACAACCCTACTCGTTTGCTAGAAACAATAGGTAAATAGTAATTAAAATAAGTAAATAGTAATTAAAATATGTAAATAGTAATCACATTAGGTAAATAGTAACCAAAATCGATAAACAGTAATCAAAATAGGTAGATAGTATTCAATATGGGTAAATTGTAATCTATATAGGGAAATAGTAATCAATATAGGGAAATAGTAATCAATATAGGGAAATAGTAATCAATATAGAGAAATAGTAATCAATATAGGGAAATAGTAATCAATATAATATAGGGAAATAGTAATCAATATAGGGAAATAGTAATCAACAGAGGTAAACAATAATCAAAGTTGATGTTTATCTAACTGGAACTTTAAAGCAGAAGAACGGCAGGACAATTTTTTGGATTTTTCTGTTTCGAGATCACCATTGTTTTGTTATAGAATACAACGGTCATGTTTTTTTTTATATCACTGATGCTGGTTTTAGATTTACCTTTTTCTGAAAACTAGTTTGATAAGCGTAGGAAATGAGAAAGAGTGTTTATCTTTTAACACGACGTATATCCATAACTATAACTAGTTTTAAAATGTGAATATCATACAGAAACTGAAGGAAAAAAACAACACTTGTTACAGCAGACATGTTTCTGTAGATCAACTACCATTACAAGTACTACTAAGAACAATTTGTAACTGAAGTAAAACATTTATTTGACTACATTAACATACAAAGAACAGAAATTTTTTTTGCTAAGACAGTTTAGTTTACCATGTTTTACTTGTCTGCAATGAAATGTGTTGTTATTTTCCTCCATATGTTATCTAGTTAATTTGAAATATGAATGAGAATCTTTAAAAAATCGTTTAAAATTTATAGTTTCATTTAATTAAGTTTTGTGTCAGAACTTATTTGTTCACTACGTGCTCTATGGAGCCGCATTATTTTGGGACTGCTACGGCAAGTTGTTAATCTCAAAGAAAGTGCCACTTCATCATTGGAAAAATATAAAATACTTGTCTCTAGTTGACTACCTATATGTATTCTTAAGAACTATTGTGTTTGTTTTGTGATATTATACGGGAAGGCCCCACTTATCTATCACTTAGTTCCAATGTTAACACCATGTATAATGCACCAACAAAACGTTTATGTGAAAAAATGAAAGGCATCACTTAGCAGGTTTGTGTTATGTAATTCGCATACAAAACGTCTCCCCTAGTAACAACGAGAGAGTGGTAACCTACCACATCCAACCACAGGTGCGTAACCTTTGAAATCATCCGGAGTTTCTCTCACCATCTTGTCAAACTTTTCCACAACTTCAATACGCTGCCGACCTGAAAATGTTAATGCATACATCTACACTTTAGAAGGAAATTTTTTTAGTTCGTGTCTGTCGTTTAATAGACACGCTTCATGCCTTCAAAAACTTTCTGTAAAGTTCTTGCACAGCAAGCGCATCTTAAACTTCTTTGATGTTAAAGAAAGATCACCGCTGAGGATATTCGTGCACCTCTGGCCATAAGATAGTTTCTTAAGTCCCTTAAATACAATTAATCAAAGAAAACTGCGATTTAGTCTGAATGGATTTAGAAGATAATTAAATTATCTTACTGGAACATACAATTTAACATGTAAAGAATGGCTTCCAATGGGTAAATCTCTCGAAAATCTCTGATAGACTTCAAAGCATTCATGCAAAACGTCTCTCCCTGTTTGTGCTGGTTATTATGAACGGATCAGTTCTGCTACTGATGTTTCTAAAAGCTTTGTTCAAGCTTACGTTTAGTTAATACTTTTGGTAACTCGAATGGTCATAGGTTTGCTTGATTTTCTTATCGCTTCGCTCCAAGTTTCTCTGGTAGGATTCTCTTGCAAAAGGCTGACTGTTGAGCTGTGAGAGTGGATGATCGATAAGGAGTAAAACCTCTTCGCATGCACCATCTTTAGTTTGATTCAATTATATATTACGTTTTGATTGTAACGAGTAAATTCTCTCTAAAATTGACATTCAAATTTAACTTCGTAAATTGATAGAGGTGTTCCGTTATTGTTTCAGAAATTCGATACCAATCGATTGCAGTTGACATATCTCTTTTTGTTTACATTTGAAAAGTTTACACATTTGCATATACTGACCCCCCAAAATAGTCGTTTTAACGCTTTGCGTATCCACAACTAACAAAGGAAGACATTTCCATTTACCTGAGCCAACAATTGCAAAGGTAGCAGTCATACAGTTTTTTTCTTTGCCTTTTGATTCTCGTACATAAGCAAGACGCCAGGAAGGAATACCAAGTGCCTTTGAAACCGTGTTTACGAAGCTATTTCTGAAAAACATACAAACAACATTTCTGGCGGTTGCACTACGTGTATTGAGTTTTCCTCAAATGTTTTCGCAATGGAATTTCTATTTAATAATGCGCATGGAAACTAGCAAGATACAATCTTTGTCAAAAACATTTGAACAGATTGAGCAAAAGCAAACTTTTCTGGTTATCTTAGACAGCCTTGAAAATATAGTCCCCCCTACCCCCCCTAATCAATGTTTTTATATATTTACAACCTCCAAAGGATAGGCAAAAGCATTCGAGGGGTAATTCATTTTTACTATCAACAACATTGAGAGGGGGAGGGGGGGGGGATTTTTTGGTAATAACTGGTTGTAGTTTTAGCCATTCAAAACTGCGCTATCGGTTCAAGGTTTTTGGCAAAGATTGTAGCTAGTTTTTGACAAGATTTGTCAAGGAAACCTTGACATTTTTTGCCATACATGTGTACAGGGATTAACGTAAATTGTAACTCTTGTCAGGGAGAACGTGCACAGTTGTAGCCTTAGTTAAAAGCTGGACGAGAGAGAATCTCTGTTGAGCTATGCTATATGTTAGGAATGCGAAATGTTTTAATAAAACATGGGGTTTGAACGACGTAGCTAATTGGCCATTTTAAACAGCCGGTATAAAGAATCCTTCTTCTTGAGGCCACAGGTAATAAAACAATATCATATCTTAGCTGATTTATATATTTTTAGGGAAAACGAAGAGAGAAAAAAGCGGTGAAGGAAAAAATTAGAGAAGAAAGGGAGTGGGGAATGGTAAGTGGGGTAGGGGTGGGAAAAGGTGAGTGGGGGAAGAGTTGGTGAAATGTAAGAGGGAAAAGGGTGGGGAATGGTAAGTGGGGTAGGGGTGGGGAAAGGTGAGAGGGGGAAGGGTGGAGAAAGGTACTGAGGCAAATAAAGACTGATTGATTGATTGATTGATCGATTGACTGATTGATTGATTGATTGATTGATTGATTGATTGATTGATTGATTGATTGATTGATTGATTATAAACTTACTTGGAGAACTGAGCCGGATCCATGGAAAAAGTGAGCGACTTGTTAGAGTAGTTATCTTCAAAAGGAACAATATCGGCACACGCCAGGCGAGGGGCACCACCATTCTCTGTGTGAAATGTTACCGAACGTCCGACGACTAGAGAACAAAAAAAAAATAAAATAGTTACGTTTAGCTCTTTTATTTCATTCAATAGTAGATATGTAGAAATGTAAATAGTCGATAAGGATATATTTTTATTGTTATAATAGAATCTTAATTGTATGATTATTGTATTTTTAGCCCTTTAATTCAGTTCATTCTGCAATGTGGTAAATAAACGGTATTTATTTATTTATTATTAGTTTGTCAATAAACAATTTTTGAAGTAAATTGTAGAAAAAGAAGTGTCAAAGTTTGCTTACTTTCAGTGCTGGAGCAAGTGGTAATTTATACTTCTGATCTGGACAAGACATTTTTTCTTATTATTAGTTTTTCAATTGTTTTTCATTTATAACTACCTTGAAGAGTAAACTGAGGAACGACGCTCTGCGGTTTAGTATTAACAGAGTTAATAACTTGGCATTCGTCACGCGTTAATAAAGCGCGCTCACTGAGCTAAATGTCCGCAAAGCAGTACTTTGAAAGTGCCTTGTATTATTAGGAACAAATAAACATTATATAACTTGATTTTATCCAACATTATCACTTATACTCTTTTCAACAATAATATTATGCAAACTGGTCCTCTAATTTTAAACAGTAAATGTTGTTTTACCATCTCTGAAAAATAATGGCAAAGTTGGTGTAGAGTAAGAAAACACTGTAAAACTTTGGAAATATCAGAACGTGGAAAAGATACAATACATAAAGTAACACTAGAACTGGTTTACGTAATTTTCTCTTTTTTTTTGCATCAGATGTACATACCTGGCAATAGAATCACTTGTGAGTAATTCATAAGAATTTCCTTGTTCAGCAAGAGGTTTCTCAACTGCCTCATTTTTGCAACTGGCACTTTCTAGTGCCCTTAAAATTTCCTCCTCAGGTTTTTTAGGGAATGTTTCTTTGAGCAGTTGCACGTCGCTTGCTACTGTTTACCAAAAAGGAAAAATAACAAGGAACACAAAAGTGAGTGGCTGGGCCTGAGTCATTCCAATACAATACACTTGAGAGGGTACATACATAGCTGCAAATAATTTCCCTTTCTTGGAACGACATGTCTGGCCGAGTTACCATTACAGTGGGACAAACAAAAATGTAGTCAGTATCATATATGTGTCTTAAACAAAAATTTCCATGGTAGGTATGGAATCCATAGTTGGACTGTGTAATATATATTTACTGCCATAATGTCATGCGCTCAAGGTAGATTTTATTCATCTGCAAAATGTTAATCTTTGTTTTTTGTTTTTTCTGGACATCATGTCAGCCCATGGTTAACATAATTTTTGCAGGGCATGTGGTAATTTTGGTCCAATGACAAAGTGTTATTTGCAGTTTTGTTTCCATTATTTGGAGGCACACACATGTACACATCTGACAGGTACATGTTTTAAACAGATCTTTATTGTTATTATTATTATTATTAGTAGTAGTAGTAGTAGTAGTAGTAGTAGTAGTAGTAGTAGTAGTAGTAGTAGTATAACTATTATTATTTATAGTTCCTAATACACCTACCCCTACCTCCACCCTCCTAGAAGTTGTTATCAACAAAAGGGAAAAAACGTACCAGTTACATCACTCTTAGATGGAATCTCAGAGGAACCCCATAGGCAATTTTTCAGCATTTTCTTTTTATCCTTGTCATCATCAGCAGCAATAACCTCAACTAGGCTTTGAATGGTCTTTGTTTTGGCTGTTTCTTTGGAGCATCCTCCAGAAAAAGCATAACTGCACAAATGGGGATTTTCCTCGTCGCTTTTGGCATCTGCAATGAACTGATCATGTGCTATCAAATAGAAACTAAACCTCCTATACTCTTTTCCAATGGTTGCTTTATACGACTCCAGGGAAAACAAATCATCAGTCCCAGGAATATGAATAACTTCTCGAAAGTCAGGATAAACCAAAACATATTCTAGGGTTTCATCAAATGTTTGGTCGAAGCTCGCATGTTTCGCTCTATGCAGAATCTCATGGTTGTTAGCGCTTGGACTTACTTTAACTATCTGCGTTTTTCCACGACGACCCTTTATTGCACCGTCAGCCTGAGTTGCAACACCAACTTTTATTTCCACATTTTTTGCCTTCTTTGATACTTCATCTTTTTTCATTTTCTTCTTCGGAGGTTTCTGAAAACCATCTCGTCGTTCATCTTCTCGCCTCTTGTAGAATTCATCAAAGGTTATGCTGCGATCAGCAGAAGAGGCAGACGATGACGTGTATCCATGATCTGCGGTGAAACGACTGGCTGGCACATGTGTACCTAATGCAGGTGACCTTTCTTCTATGAAAATTTTACCTATCACTTCGCGAACAAGAGACCGAAGACCTTCGTACGACGCCATCATTGAAAAGCGCGCAAAAAGGAAGGCTCTTGTTTCCAGTCCTTTCCGCCAACCTGCGTGCGCATAAGTTTCTCTTTTGTTTGCAGTGTGCGGAATTTTTGGTTTGCAGTGTGAAATTTTGATTTTGTTTGCAGCGTACGGACTTTTTTGTTTGCAGTGTTGAAAATAAATTTTGTTTGCTTTTTGTTTATTTTCGCTGTTTTCACTACGTGAAACTTGTATTTTGTTTGCAGCTTGCGCTTTTTTTGTTTGCGTTGAGTGAAATTTGTTCTGTTCGCAATGCGGAATTTATTTTGTTGGCAGTGCGAGTGTGTGTATATCTATTTTGTTTGGAGTGTGGAGAGTTTTGTTAGCAGTTTGCTGTATGCGGGAATTTATTTTGATTTAGCAGTGTACTGGCTTATTTAGTTTGCTGTGTGCGGGACTTTTTGATTTAACAGTGTGCAGGCTTATTTAGTGTGCGGGGATTTCTTTCGATTGTGGTGTATATTTAATTGTTGGTACCTATTTTTTTAAATGTGTGCGAAGAATATTATTGAAGGTGCTGTCCCTTATGGGCCACCATAAGAAATAAAGGTACTTCTCTTAATCCATTTGGTAACAACTCCCACGTAACATCATATTTGAAGCAATTCTTTAAATTTTTGTCGAGATAGGAAAGCTTACTTGTGTCCTTTATACAAAGTGCCTTGAGTAGCTATATAGTGCGTGATCCATATACGACGATCAGTTATGAAAAAGTTGTTATGTTGTTCTGTTATACACTGGAACAAGTTAATACTTTGGTGTTAGATTTTTGGTCACATAGATGTAAAATGTGTCATACCTATTAGCCTAGTTGGTTAGGTGCCAGTCTATCGTGCAAGAGGCTCGGGTTCGATTTTCCGGCCGGACCAAAACTCGGGTTCTTAAAATAATTGAGAAGGTGCTGCCTTTGTTATAACATCAATAAATAGTTAGACCTTCGTGTCTTCTCGAATAAGGACGTTAAACCGTAGGTCCAGTTTCTCGATCCTTCTATTGAGGGACTTAAAATAACCCACACACTTCTCGCATAGAGTAGGGTAGTGATCCTGGTGTTGTGGTCTATCTCTGTTCCTTCCACTTAGGGCACTTCTTATCGGCTGCCAGTTGCGCCTTAATATGTGAGCTGCTCTAGCGGACTTTCTAAGACCCTCAACTGTCTGACCCTGTATATACTTGTAAACAGGTTCTGAAAAGCCCCGTGGGGTGAACTTGTATATATACATACACACATACATTGTACTGCAGTAAGTTAGCGATGACTTTCTGCTTGATCTGCGCGGTTATGTATGTTATCCCTTATATCCTCAGTACAAAGTTGACTACAATAGAAGGTTGAGGTAAAATGTAATGCCAATTATGATATTAACATTTTTACAGGTATGTTCCTTTATGAGTTGGTGACAGGGGGGCGAAAGCCATTTGAGGACTTGCATTTTAGAAATGAGATTGACAAAGCGATAGTGGATGGAAGAGCACTGGATCCTATTACTTCATCTGGATGCCCTCCATGGCCAGATGTTACCGACTTGATTGCACATCTTTTGAACTCCCAGCCCGAGAAAAGACCAACTGCTGAAGAGGTTAGTCACAGTGTGAAGTCTTGTGTCTCAGTTCCCAAAGGTGGGAGAATTGGACCTAGTCAGGGCCAGTTTCCCAAACGGAGCAAGACATTCACCCATAGTATTTTCCGCAAGAGGTTTCATAACTTTAACATTTTCTACCTTGAGATTGACAGAAGTGACACAGAAACACGGTCTTAAATACTCCTCATCTGGGACCCGACTGAATATCTTTACATTAATCGTAATAATATTCCAAGACTGGAAGTACTGCGGTTACGTTTAAAAACTTGTACAACTTTGAAAATTCTTGAAAGTTTAATTTAATGTAAGATAAAAATGGAGTTATTTCGCATTAAAAAATTACTTAATGCTAAACCATATTACCTGGGTTTAATTTCTACTTTCTACCAACTTAGAAGTTGCTCTTTGCATGTATCAAACATGGGGATTAGCTTTCGTACTTTAACTTGTGCATAAAAAATTCTACGAACTTACAATTTAAGCAAAGAATCTGGGTCAACATTTGCAATATTTCTGCTTCTATAACGGTTGCTAACCACAAGTTCACACCCGCTATTTTGCTATTCAAGTCTCGCTGAAACTCTATCCCCCTTTCGGGAGATAAATGATGTCCAGTAGATTGCCGGAGCTAACCAACCAATCAAACTTGGTTTATCGCAATGCTCACGTAGTTTTTGTTTACTAATTTAAAATGAATCTGTTTGACGATGTTTTCAAGAGATTATTGGTGTTGAAGTATAATAAAAATAAATGCAGATTGTTATACTTACCACACGAACTGTTCGTTTTGAAGGTGTACAAGAGGTTGTCCACTGCTGAACTGTTGTGCCTTAGACGAGAAGTGGCCGTGTGTAAAGAGCAGACGGTTGAATGTATGGCCGTCAGGCACTTTGTGTACAAAGGGTCAGAGAAGCTGGAGTTGTGGATGGGTAGCGGAATGTCTGGTGACAATACTGCACAAGTGTCGTGGTTAAATCTGACAGACCAACACACAGAGGTAATGATTGTTTGTTTATCCACAAATATCTGCATACTTCAATCCGCGAAAAAATTACGGAAACACTTTTGCTTCCCCTAATTTCTATATTAGGAACCTTGCGCAACGAGGACGGTGTCGCCGACGACGACGACGGCAAAAAACAACAGTAAATACAATAACTGCACGTTGGAATGCATCGAGCTCGGCACCTGCACGGAGTTATCGCTAAAATTACAACGTGAAAAGACCTTTTTTAGATTTTTAAAACATACACAACAACTTTTAGTTTTACAAACATGTTTCGGCAGCTTTTTTAGAGTCGTCGTGACTACAAGGACGTAACAGCAAAACCTTTCTCAGTATTTGTTTAGCTTCATGGAGAAACATTTAATCATTTTTCTATTCACAAAGTTTAAGGCAGAGAAACAAAACTGAATGACCTGCACAAAAAAGTAAAGAGCGAACCAGAAAAGTGATTTTTCTGAGTCATCGTCCTTAGCGTTTCCGTCCTCAGTGGGTAAGGTACCTATTTAATCATCGCCGTAACAGAAGTACAAAGCTGACATTACGAGAGTTGCAGTATCCCTTTCGATGCTCGAAATGCCTGCTTTCTGCTTTCTTTCTTTCTTTCTTTCTTTTTCTGATTCATTTTTAATTTCCCCTCCTATGGTCCAAATGTCCCCATTTTTTTTTTTGAAAGCAAGGGGTCACGTGTCCCACTTTGCCTAAATTCTAGAATGAGCACTAGCTGATATTATATAAGCCACAAACCTGCCAAAATTAAGCTCTAACTATTATTTCGAGGAAGGATCTGTTAGCCGAACAAAACCCGAACAATGCGAAGTTTTTTCGACATAAGCTTGGAGAAAGCGCATAAAGTTGCATAATTAAGAAATAAAACATTTTCTCTCGGGCCTTCATAGCCTGGAGAAAACCGAGGCAAACAATTTTGGAAGAATTCGAGAGCAGATCAGTAAAAACCCGGGACGCAGTCGTGGGTTTTCACCTGCTCGAGAATTCTCATAAAATCTGCCGACGTTTTCACCAGGTTATCAAGGCATGGATAACATGTTTTACTTCTTTTATAAAATCATTTTCCATCTCAACAAAGAAAACAACGGTGCGCTTCAAGCACGTACGTATACTTTCATTTTTTCTATGAAACTGTAAATTCTTTCAGCTTGGAGACAGCCAGCCATATTGCCAAGCCATTTCGTGCTTCATACCGCTATGAAAATACACTTGTTGACCAATCAAAACACACGTACTATCCAAATTATTATATAAAAATAGAATAATAGTTACCTGAATACTCAGTTCGTAAACTGAGCTTGACACACTGGGAATAGTGAACTGAACAAGTCCATTTGTGACATTGAATAGTTTTTGGTAAACATTACCGCTATTTGAATTGCTTCTAATGGTCACTTTCTCACCCGAGACCGGGGTCCCATCTGCTTCAGTTACTGCCAGCTGCAAAACAATCATAAGAATAATGATAATTACATTAAGAAATAAATAAATAATTAAGTTCATAAATGCCAACTCCCAAAAAGGGATTTTTCAGCATCTAGGTAAAAAGTAAATACAATGTTTAAAAACAGATCATCTGCAACAGCTGTCAGCAAATACTTGAAACATTAACAAAATTCTTCAGGGGCACAGACAGGCCACAATACCTGAATCATTACCCTACTCTTTTCGGCGGGCATAGTTGGCGCAGTTGGCAAGATCTCTGCCTTTGGACAACAAGGTCCCCGGTTCGATCCCCGGCTCTGCTAAGATTTCAATATTTGTGCAACCTTCTTTTTCGCCTAAGCGAAATCAGCTTTCCATCCTTCCAGAGTAGATAAACGAGAACCAGCATCTGCTGGGAGCTAACCTACGATTGATTAGTGTCCCGTCCAGGGGGAGTCAATTACTCTCGTCCACTTAACACTACAGAAACCGGAGATAAGCACCGGCTCCAATGAGCCACTAGGCTAGAAAAAGGATTTAGCTAGCATTATAGATACCAGTAGTAATCTCAACACTACAGAAACCAGAGATAAGCACCGGCTCCAATGAGCCACTAGGCTAGGAAAAGGATTTAGTTAGCATTATAGATACCAGTAGTAATCTCAACACTACAGAAACCAGAGATAAGAACCGGCTCCAATGAGCCACTAGGCTAGGAAAAGGATTTAACTAGCATTATAAATAAGAGTAGTAATCTCAACACTACAGAAACCGGCTCAAATAAGTCAACAAGGCTCGGAAAACGGTTAAGCTATTTAGCTTTTTGTAAGAAAATATCAACTCACCTCTTGTCCTCGATTTCATGGACTCTAGAATATTTTTCAAAACTGGTCCATCCGTTTCTACAAAATAGACCAAATGAAATACAATTTTTTCGTGCGCTGCAACGGTAATACCGTTAGCTTGCAAATATTTGTCGAGGCCTCTAGCTCGGCGTTCCCACTCTACGCCAGTTCCTTCGTACATTGTCTCGCTTATTATTCCAACCACATCCCAGTTGAACTGCTTGAGAACAGCAAGCACTGAAGCACCTAAGTTTTTATCTGCGGGATTTGTTCTTGCAAATGTGGGATACAGCGTCTTGTCGGAAACTTGCTCGCTTGTACACATCTGAAAAAGAATTCATAATACTCGTTGCTGTCTATCTTATCTTCTTCAGCCTCATTTTATCAACATGGCATCCGTTGCGTCTGTGTATAACAAAGCATACTGAAAGCAGTGGGAAGGTTATGGCAACATTTGTAGTAATAGATAAAATAAATACTGGAAGAGATAACAATTTTTTTTAAAAAAATAAGAATATTGGAAATTTAATACTTAAACTATATATAATAATAACTGAGAAATGTTTCTTCAAAAACTATTGTTTTTTCCCTCATAGTCTTGTCATGAATATAGTCAACCCGAGAAAACGAACAACCATTTTTCTATAATATTGAATTCGCAAATGAAGCGAAGCTGAACAAAATTTTTATGATTTTAAACCATTTATTGACATCAACAAATCAATTTTTAAACATATCTAATACAAAAATATATGTTAAAACTTTGGCTGAAGAGACAATGACAAGCAGAGTGAATCTCTTCATTTTCATTCCTAATATATCAAGACTGTTTTTATAGCTTTTAAAGACGGGATTCTTGGTTATGACAGTCTAGATTGTGCGAATGCTGACACCAATTCTCGTCTCCATCGTTTCTCTCACTTAGCCATTAGCTCACATTTAAAAGTAACGTATTAAAATACTTCATCATGTTCGATAATAAGAGAGTTTTTCGGCCAAGAAAGTATTTTCAGTTTAGCTCTTCAATGTCCTATTATTATTCTTATTATTATTTGCCAAAGGCAACGATATTTCAGCTCGAACGAGCTGATAATTGTATTTACACATAATATTTGTAACCCAGCGAATCCCAATTCAACACCATTCATTTCTTTTTTGGAATGAAAATTTTCTAATGCATAACAAATATAAAATCATGCAAAACTAAAATTAGTTTTTTCGACTATTGAGTCCGATTCTAGATGTGGCATTGCGACAAAAAGAAAATAAATCATTTACTCTTTTCATACTACGGTCTAAAAAATTATATTTTATCTAACAAACCAAATGTATAGATCGAATTAAGGTTTTCCTGATTTCTGCTGTATTTATCCGAACAAAAAAGTAAGTACTCAAAAGGACTTACATAGAACAAATTTCATATTACATAATTTGCATCTTTCGTTTTTAAATATTATTAGTTCACATTTGAATTTGCAAAGAAATTGTTTTTATTGTACTCTTTGAACATATTGGCCAAATATGAGGGTTTTGATGAATAGCTAGAAACAAAGTGGATGATTGACATCTCAAAAGCAAAACCTTAACAAGCAAACTATAATTTCTCTATTATGATTACTGGATTTGAAAACATCCTGCTAGAACAAGTCCTTCACGTTGATCAAACAGCCAAATTTATAACGACTGTGTTATTCACTAAATTATAAAAGGTTTAAGATTTTTATCAAAATCACATAAAGAAAAATGAAGGTCAAATGTTTATGTATTTGTAGTTCTGGAGACGCTAATAACGTTAATCAACTCAAAATTTCACTAAATTCTTCCTTTTTCAATCTTCCTTGAAACTCAAAAACTATTTTCAATGTAGCAACTGTAGTTTGATAAAGATATATGTGTCAATTGCAAAGTTAATGCGGGTCCGCCGAAAAGACAATGTGACAACCGAATAATTAAACCAATACGATTTTCCTGCAACTTTATAAATTTAACTACGACAAAAGTGCTTTTGAACTTACAAATGAAATCATCGGTACATTTAGAGCAGCAGCAATTCTAGCCTCTTTGTCACAAGTGCAAGCTGGGCCGATAAATGCATCAACTCGTCTCTCCCATTGGTACACCAGAGCACTGAGCGCTCTTTCCTCTTGACACAAAGTGTCGTTCCAAATAAACTCCAATCTTATTCCAGGTTCTGAGCCAGATTCGTTGTTGAATTTCTCCACCGCTAGTGTGGCCGCCGCAGCGTAGTATTTACCAGCGTTGAACGTTGATCCGGTGGCAGTTGCTCTTTGGAATGGAATCAAAAGTCCCAAAGTGATATCGCCTTCGGAAACATAGAAATATGACAGAATCAAATTTACGAACAGCAACTTTGTTTGAACCATTGAGACCACTTTCATGTCATGCGATATTTAATTCCTTGTTTAATTTTTTCTTTTCTTAAAGTTATATTTATTTTATCTTACTTTTACACTAACCCGACTGCGCTATTAATAATCAATAGGAATGACGTCACAGTTAAACCTATAAGGTCAGAGATCTCAATGAAAACACTCATAGTTTTCAAATATTTCTTAACCTCGTGTACTATTAAATTATTCGAACTGAATACTTAAAATGCTTTTGAAAATACTTTTTTTTTCATTTTAACAATTTTTGAAGCGTTTATCTCCACGATTCAAGTGTTATTTATATGATGCCGCAACAAACTTTTCATGTAAGAGATTATTGTAACACTCGTGAAAATTCTAAGTTCCTCGTCAAGTGTTTTGTTGACATGGTAATTTTTTTTACTTTTAAAAGCATACTTAATAGCATTTTCACACCTTTTGAAAGACACTTGAAGTCTTTATTTACATTTTATAATTTTTATTAGGATTTACCGGCTTCTCGAAAATGGCGATCTATAAACCTAATACCGTCCAGCCTTTTGGTCAAACATATATGGTCAGGGGGTTCCGCGATTTTCAATATGCCTTGTCCGTTTGGTTTCAAACTTGGCATGATAGTTGCCCTTTCAATTAGTGTTGGTAACGTACCAATTAAACCGTTGCTGTGGTTACAATAGCTGACAGAATGAAGTAATTTGCTGAAAATGCTTGATGTTGAGAATTTCATGGGTTTTAACGTACCTGCCCCGACCTGTTTTGAAAGTCAGAATTTTATTCTATTTACAAATTTTGCTGCAGGATGGAACAGAGCAGGAGCACAGACAATAAGGCATATGGTTCCCTCTGGTCCAGACTCCCTTAGTCAGCGGACGAAGTAAAACGATGCAAAAATACAGAGCGGTGTAATGTGTTGTCGAAAATAATAAAAATAGAAAGCTAAATTCTCAACTAGAACTACTCTTTCCTAATGCGAGTATGGCTAACAATTACAAACAGTTAAGAGGTTACAATTAGATCTTTGGCAGAGTGGGCATATAATTCGCCATCTGTGGATATAATATATTCTAATAAGCAACCTTCGTTCATTGTGAAAATTCCGCGCCTGCAATTGGTCAAAATCGATCACGTAATTTTGGTTTATCTGTCACTAACCGGCAAGACCGTGCGGTTATGAAGGTTAACCTTTGTTTCTTGATTTAATCATTGCCGAGTATTCAACAATCTTGTTGCCAGAGCCTGTGTTCCTTCTGGTCAGTGCTACGAAACGGAGCTCTGGGATGATCTATTTGAAAACCCAATTGGATTGGCTGCTTTTTTAACCGGAAGTAAACAGATTAAAGCTGAGCGATTTGACATCTATGCGAGCGAAATATAAAAGCTACAAATTAAACGGCTGGAAGAATGCCAACAAAGGCCACAAACGACTCCCAAACTAAAATCTTTCGAGCCTGTTGCAAAATTATAGATCATCCCTTGTCGCTTTTTGACCCACACAATAAAGAAAAATAGAATTTGTTTTTTTTTTTAAAAAAAGGTATATGGGAATGCCGTGCTTCAAAAAATCGCAAATAAAACCTAAGCTTTGGTTGAGTAAGGACTTGCCATAGTCAGTAGATAAAACGGCTAACACATCTTTCTTTCCTATTCATATTGTTGTTCTTTCAAGAAAAATGTCTCTGCTTTACCTAATTTCCATAATGAAAATTGAATTGCCCCATGGAAATGATTTTCGCCGTCATAACTGACACACATGCTCCCTGAAACCGGAAACAAGAATCTAGGTTTCCGGAAAATTAATGGCCTGAAGGAACGCGGGCTCTAGGAACGAGATGGAGCCTTCAATAAATTCAAACCCCTGAATATGAATGAAAATGATTTTTATTGAGCCTTTACTCCAGCGAAAGTTGTCATTTATCAGAGTATATACTCAAGTTATTTAATTTGGCGGGCTTTTTGGCGCACGTACAGCAATTTTCCCGCCTTTTAGACAAGTTTGAAATTTAAATTTCTTAGGAAGGAGTTTGCGAAATATTTGATCAGTTTTTCTGTTTGACTTTTTTAAAATGGAATTCAACCCTTAGCCAGATTTACTAAATACCGGATTTACTACTATTGAAATTGAAAACCCATTATAAAATCTCAAAAGAATCGAGGGGGTTCGTCAAAAC
>JANCMA020328225.1:0-11814 GCA_024336925.2 Zoanthus solanderi | reverse complement strand
CAGTGACTGCCATATTTGGGATTTGTCCCCGGTCCCACGCGTACCACGAGTAAAGGCTTAATGAGCCTCTTGTTAAAATAAATATTACCATACCATGGAAGGTAGAAAGCAAGTAGGTAGGCCAAAGAGAGACCTGGAGTAAAGTAGTGGAAGAAGACATGAGAAAGCTAAACATCACAGAAGATAAGGTGGAGGCAACTCATATCGTGTCCAACCCCAGGAGTTGGAAACTAGGGACAGTAAACAACAACGACAACGACGATGCTGCTGCTGATGATACTGGTAAGCAAATTTATCTTTGCTACTTCTCAGTACAGTGAATTCAAGATTATATTTAGTTCAGCAACTTCTCGTAAACTTGCTTAATAATTTCAATCATCAATGATTATCAATCACTAGGTTTCGACTACTAAAAGCCAGCTTAATCTTTTCTGCACCAAGTTGCTCATCTCTAGTTCATGTATTGTTATACGGATGAGAAGCTGTGAACTGAACTGATCTTGGAAGGATTGAAAGCTGCATGAGTTAGCTTTAGCAGAAAAGGTTATATACACAAACGTTTGAGATCAGAGATCTTACAAAATTAACTGGTCCAATCATGCAGCTCTCTATTCAACCATGAAAGGTTTTCAATCTCAAGGCCTTGACTACAATTAATTTAAATGAAACTTGAAGTAAATTTATTCAAAATTCAACAATGAGCACATAATGATACATATAAAAATATATGTCCATAGAAACTTACTGGGTGTGTTGCAACTGGTTTGAACATCCGTATTTCCTCCACATGAGTAAGGTCTTCTGGTACTTTCTTGCCTCTCTGTCAACAGACCAACAAACAGATAACCACAATTTAACTTCACTATTTAGCGATAATCAAGAATTAGTGTTCAAAGTGTATCCCAACACCTGACATTATTATTCAATATAAAAAGTAGCAATGAATAACAAGTAGAAAAATATAATTTGCTGCTAAAAAAATGCTGTTTAAATAACACCAAGTGAGAAAGTGATGGTGAAATGTGACACTAAGATTTTATTCTTGCACAGTGCATTTGATCAGCTTTTTTTGTTTTCTAAACAAAATCTTTTCAAGCTATGATCATAATATATTTTAAAATTTTTTCACCTTCAGGGTTTGAATTAGAACAAAAAAGTCGATTCACAAAAAAAATTGAAATTCGAACCCCCACGAAAATCACTTAACTAAGTTGCCTATTAATTTAATATTGCTATAAAGTATTAAAAAAAAACGTCGTCTTTAAGTTTCTGACATTTACCAGAAATTTTTCTCGCCTATGTACCATGTTTTTCCATGTATAATATGCACTTTTTTGTTCTGACATGATCTTCAAAATCTGGCTGCATATTATACAAGGAAACCTTGCATTTCGAGAGTAATGAAATTTGCATATCAGCCACAATACCAGTGACAGTTCAACAACAGGAAACTCAAGTTGGAACAAAGTTACCTATAAAAATAATTTATTTATGTGTAGAGTTGCTTAACTGTGATTCCCACTGTATAACCTGACTCGTTGTATAACATTGCATAAAAAAGTTTCTCACTGTACTCCGTGACAGTTGTATTATTTGGGCTGACAGACTTCCTCATCTTCCTTCTATATTTCTTTAGTCTTTGTCGTTATTGCTGTGGCAGTCTTTTCTTTAACAGTTTCGGCTAGGTGAGAGCCTTCTTCAGTCAAAAACTCTCATCTTCCTTCTATACTTCCTTAGTCTTTGTCGTTATTGCTGTGGCAGTCTTTTCTTTAATAGTTTCGGCTAGGTGAGAGCCCTCTTCAGTAAAAAACTACTTCTAACTTCTACTTCTACTTCTAACTTCTACTCCAAAACAGCTTATTAGTTTCTGGTGCCACTTGTCTGGAATTGTGCAGTGACACAAAAACTGAAAACAAATACGTCATATCAAAATACTTCAGTTTGCAAAAATATAATTTTCAATTGGTAAGTTCCAAAAATTGGCAAGCAAACTGCGAATTGCGATGTGCTACTTCAAACCCTGACCTTTTTTAAGAATTCTTTGAAGACTTTAATAAGAAAATGAAACCCCATACTTATAATTTTTCATGATTCAACTAAATCTATTGAGATTCTCACAAAATTTGCCTATCCATGTCCCATAAAATCAATTTCAACTCCACAAAAATAATTAATAGAAAAACCAAAATATTATAGATTAATTGATATACTAACAAACATTTATACCTTCTTTCTCTCTGCAGTAAGTAGTTTGGCCTTTTCTTGTAGCTGAATAGAGAAAAGAGACAAACAATCCAGCAGCTAAAGAGACAAACTAAATTAACAACAGAGTAAAAAGGACCCAAATTTTAAAATAACAAGAAACAATATCCACTCCATTGGCATATAACTAAGGACCTAATATTAAACTACTGAAATAAAATGCTGGTTGCAGTTTTATAAAAAATGACAGCAATTTTGATCAAAAATGTACCTTCTGGAGTACTTCATCAGTCATGACTCCTTCTTCACCAACCTGGTACAAAAAAAAATTTAATACATAACTTATAACAAGAAAAAATAATATTATTACCTCAATTTTATCCCTGAGTCAAAAATTAAATTTCCAAGCTTTCAAAACTATTATCAACCTTCTTTTAAAAGAAGGGTCAGATAATATTAAACATTAAGAAATTAAAATTGGATTTACTGAAATGGCAGTTTTCAAGATTATGATGAGTCTTTTCTGAGGAGCTGAAGTTTTTCAGTACTTGTTGCAAAACAATGACAATGTCAAAATAAGACAATTTTATCAATTTTACAATTGAATATATTCAAATTTTTATTTGAGCTGGGTACACAACTTTCTTTTACTGGGAACTAAGCAAACACTTGCTTTGACAGCAGGACATAATATAGTGATACTGACAACTCCAGATGACAGGAACAAATATTCAATGAATATATTTGATGTTTTCCTTCAGTAGCATATTATAAAGTTGTTAAGGTTAAACAAAAAACAATTGAGGCTTAGATCTACTGTTAAAATTTTTCAAACCTTCTAAATCTTTTTCAAAAAAAATAGCAGTAGCTCTAGGCCTCCACTGATTTTTTAACCTTTAGTTTATAAATATAGTCAATGCTATAACAAACATTTTATTAGAAATGTACACAAAACATACCTCAGCACTAACATCCATTTTCACTTCAACCTGAAAAGATGAACATCAGCAATAAATGACTACATATATTTGATAGCTAAAAACAAGCTAAATCCTTTATGAGTCAAGTGGCCCATGGAGTCAGCCCCTATCTTCAATTTCTGTAGTGTTAAGTAAATGAAAGTCTTTGGCTTCCAGCAGATGCTGGTTCTCATTTACTTACCCCAGACGGATGGAAAGCTGAGTTAGCTTAGGCAGAAAAGAAAGTTACACAAATATTCAAATCTCGGCAGAGCTGGGGATTGAACTGGGGACCTTGTGGTTGAAAGGCAAGGATCTAATCATTTGTGCCAACCATACCCACCTCATATCCTCATACATTTGCATCCTAAGTTAATTGAAACATATTAAAATACTTTAGCTGCTCATTGCTCATCTAAAGCTGGTACTTAACTTAGAAAAGTTTACAAATATTTCATTTTAGGCACATCATTCTAATAAGGATCACTTCCATCCTGGTTTTCATAGCCATTTTATGGCTGTAAGTACTAAATAGTAGATACACCCACATACTATCTTTACTATCGATTTCTTGTGTTTACAGGCCTGTCAGTGAAAAAATCAGTAGGCGTGCGATCATTCACTTGCCTTAGCTGGCCGAGGCGTGTGATGGTGTGCGGTGACTTAAGTGACTAAAACCGCAACAATGCAGGTGTTTGTAGATTTTGTCTGCTTTTTTACCCCAAAGGAGACAATGCGATCATTCGCTCGCCTTAGCTGGCCGAGGCGTGTGATGGTGTGCGGTGACTTAAGTGACTAAAAACGCAACAACGCAGGTGTTTGTAGATTTTGTCTGCTTTTTTACCCCAAAGGAGACAAACTGTCTAGATTGCTTTCAGCAAAATAACAATTTTTGATACATTTAAATGGGTTTTTCTTAACATTGCAGAGCTCATTCTTTACGACAACCTCAACTTTTGAGGGACGACTAAAAAATAATTCTTGGTTGCCCCATGTACAACAAGTTTTCAAAAAGTAAGAAGTCACTACATGTACAGTGTATTTAGAAATACCAAGAGCGATAAATTATATATTATAGACATCATGCACCATTTGAAAATTCAATGATCCGTTTTGATAAAAGAAGAGCTAAACCTAACAATAAATAATTTATATACCTTGTAATAAAACTAATTGTATTTGTACTATTGTAATATACCTAGTATAGATGAACATGACATATCTGCTGGACCAGGACCAATATCTGTTGAAAAAAAAGACAATCAATTTTAAACAGTGCAAGTCAATGTTTAACAACGATAAAAAAATTGTTTCGCACGACTCCTATCATCTCAGATAATAAATTTACATTTGATTATTGACTTAAAAATTAATTATTACAGTACTATAGTAGACTTTATCAGTGAGTAGAAAATGGTTAACTTTTATTTAAGATCTGTAAGTATTTTTTCATTGATAAAATAAATGACATATATAATTTATTTAATTTTAATGGATCAGGAATAAAACTTAAACTTTAAATTTCTGGTGTGGGCTTTGCAGCTCTGTCATCAGAAAGTTTTTTAAACATTGCACTAAAACTTTTTGATGACAGAGCCACAAAGCTAACCCTGGAAACTTTAAGTTAAAGCTGCTTTAGTCCTGATCCATTTTAATCTTTGTATCCAGCTCTGGAACAAACCAATGAGCACTTTAATAGAACTGACGAAGTTACCTTCTATGGGTATATATGATTGTGTTTTTAGTGAAGAGGACAAGTTTATATGGATGGAGATGACCAGCATATGTATAGCCCCAGTGGGACTCTCCTCTGTATATATTAACTTGTAATTCTACTGTACATGTAGTGTATAATTAGTTCCACAGCTCCTGATGAGTGAGAACTTTGGTCTGGCTTAATATGTGTATAAATTATATATATATACTGAAGATGACAAGTTTTGTCGAAAACATTTGGTGTGTTAATACATTTTAATCTTTTAAAGCCTAAATAATTTTTTATAAGAAGATGTGTAATGTTATATAAAAATTATATAATTTATATAAAATTTCATACATGTAATTATATACAAAATTATTGTTATTAAATTATTATTTATTTCACTAAAACTATCATCAGCATAATTAAATAAGTAAAGAAAATTAAATATTACCTTTTGCTTCTGTAAACCTCCTACTCTTTGAAAAGGCTGCAACTCCTTTCTTCTTCTCATTCTCTGCTATAAGATTATATTTTCCCACTGGAGGTGCACATGAGCCTGCAAATAATTTTAACACATACAATGGACAGTGTTGTGACCAAGTCAATCAAATTCACTTGCAGTGTATTCAATGTATACATACGTTTAATTATCTAATGCAATGGATTAGTTTACCCACCAGCCGGAGTCAGACTCATCTACTTAAGGACTGTTCATTATTTGTAACTAAGGGGATCAAGGAAATATAAAACTGTGTCCCCCTACGAGGAAATGAAAAATATCCCCCCCCCTCCTCAAATCCGACTAATTGTAAAAAGTTTAACCCTTCTTTTACATATTACCCTTTTACCTACCCACTGTTTCTTACTTTTGAAAATTTTACCCTCTACCCATTCCAACAGTTTTAAAATACTAAAAAAGACAATAATGAACTGCTAATCTGTGAAAGGTTTTAAATTCAGCAACATATAGGATCATGCAATCCATCGTTTTAGGAAAGTATTTACGTTGCAACCAACCTACCCGCTGGCTCCTAACTTTTGCTAACATCCAAACCCAAAGAATAGGCTATTTCTATCACAATTTTTTCATCGATATATCTATAAAAAGAAGCTACGAATTATGCGAAAACGTGTCCCGTTCTACGTGAAAATTATTCCATCAATCCATGGAAAAATTTTGTGAACCGGCCAACACTAAACTATTCTCCTGAAAACCTATAAAAGCTGTTATATAAAAGCGATTCAGAACTTCAATGAAGGCCTAAAAATAGCAGTTCAGTTGTTGAATTTTTAAAAAATACAACGAAAAGGAGAGACACTTAAACTGAAACTTACATTTGTAGATCAACCATATACAGATAAATTTATCAGCCCTAATTTGTGCTGTTTTTGATACAGGTATAACTTTATACATGATATTTGCGAAGTTCCGTTCATCATTTGTAAAGTTTAAAAGTTTTACGGAAAGATTAAATTTGCTAACAGCCACAGACTTTTCTCCATGTTTTGTTGCGGGTCATAAACACATAAATTATGTGCCAAAGCGCACCGAAGTAAATTCTGCTAAATGCAGTATTTTCACGACAAATGACAATTAAATATATTCATTACTCAAACGGATGGAAAAAATCAAACTTTTAAATGAGTTTAATACTATTCATTTGATTTTGCATTTTCATACATTTTTTTTCTGGACTCAAATGAAATTGAACGAACCACAAAACTTTGCTCGTGCATTTCAAGCAATAAAAAGTCCAAAGAGCATTTTACTTACCTGTTTCCACAAATCTCTTTGCCTTCGGAAACATTTTCTCTTAAGCAACTAAAATAAAATCCAGAGGCGATTAGTATAGTCTGAACCAAAAAAAGCTTTCCAACCGTTTTCAAATGATTATCGAACCGTTGATCTGGTTAAAAAGACAAAGCAGAACCCAGGTCCCCGGAATTTAAATTTAGCCCAATCATTCACAGACTTCGATCACATGCTGCAAATGCGCGCCAACTCTGACGGCGTGCGCCATATCATCTTCAAGCTTTTTTTTCCCAAAGCGATCTCATATTAAATTATAAGAAAGATAAGTGTGTTAAAAGTTGTCGCAGTTATTTTGATGTTTTAAACACTGTTATATGACATTTGTTTGCCTGATTTGGCAGTAACTTAGAAAAGAATCCTAAAGCAATTTATTTGTTTAAGGAAAGTGAAAGTTTACCGAACTCCTAGGTAATTCTAATCGTCTTAGCAATGTATATATTTTTTTCTTCCTAAGCTAAATTGGAGAGAAGATTTATTTTCCACAAGGTAACTTTAAACTTAAAAAAAATCCGCCAAATTTTGAAATTGTTGTTGATATGCTGCACTAACCACTGAAAAAGGGTATCATTTCTCACGTGACTCTAATTAACCAATCAACGTTTGACATTAAAATTGTCTTTGATTGGCTATTTCGAGTTTAACAGCGCTCAAGATGGCGTTCTTGTTCTCAGCTGGAAATCTTTAAAGTTTTGTTTACAATAACCCTTCGATTCATATCTAGATAGGGATAGAAAATATAGGTCAAAAAAATGCTGCATTTATATTTTTGACAAGTTTAAACAGAAAGAAGATTTAATGACGATAATCTACTTTTAGCAGCATGGATCCTGAAGTTGATGCAAGTTACGTTGACTTTCTGCAAGATCAAGGTAATTTTAGTTTTGCTTATATACTCCATATCGTTATATGTTTTCTTGCAGTTTGTATATTAATGATTTTGAAAAGCTCTATTATGCAAGAACGGGCAGAATGTAAAACTATTCACAATGAAAACATAAGACTTTAAATTACCGGTTCTCCAATTCTCGTTAGTTGCATGATCACGTACAACTACAAGTCGTTGTTTAATGTATGTTAAACTATAAACAAGGAAACTGGTGTTATTTTTATGTTTTGATTTGTTTAGTTTTCTTACAACCTCAGTATTCGTAAGTTTTTTCTAACTTTTTTAAAACTGTTTTTGACTTGTTCTCTTTCTAATCATCGGGCATCCATGCTTATCGTCAATCATAACTACACACGATATATAAAAGGTTATTATGTATCATCAGTTATTGGTATGCACATCATTCTAAGCTATAAATTAAAATATATTTACCTAAGTTCATATTGAGAAAAATAGATTAAGCTAAATTATAACTCCGCTATAATTATTGTTAGAATTTTATAGTTTTTAATTTCACACTTATTTTTAAGTGAAACGTTTGAATGCTGTCCTGCAAGAATATCAGAAAAAATATCTTCCTGTGAAGGAACCCGTAATCGTAAGTCCAAATTTACTTTTTTTGGTAACAGATTTGTCTACAAGGGAGATATAATGATTGTATTTTTATTCTCGAAGGACTTAATGCTACACACAATTTTTATGTTTCTATATGTTTATTTACATTCTCTTTGACCATTGGCATTATATAACTGTGAATGTTGAATTATCTGGATGCATGCAACATAGTCTGAATTGATTAAATGAGCCAGAGATGACTGATGAGTGATGTTTATTACTAAAAGTTTATCAAATTGTTTCAAGATTGATCCAGATTTTTAAGTTACTGGCAATTTTTATTGTAGGGTGAAGAACCACTTCCTCCATGGGTTACAAATGAAAGGTAGAGTGCTCACTCTTTTTCATTTATTACTTAAATACATGCACTTGTAAATAATCTGGAGACATATTGTGAATCGCATTAAAAAACTTTAGTTATTGTCAATGATTGATTTGTACTTTTAACTTAAGGCATGGGAGCCCTGTGGAGAGACTGTGCATGGACTAGGGCTGGTCATTTGTGACCTAGCCTGGCCAGGTTACATTTTTGGTAACTTGTGACCTGGAGTTTTTTAGTTCAGATTTGAGTTTGGGATAGTTTAACTTTTGTGTTAATTCTTGAGTTCCGCAGTCTGCCTGGAAACGCATTATTGTGATTTGTAACAAAGTTTGATGTTGCCATAACAAGTCATAATTGTTATGTGGTCTTGGCCTTTCAGGCCGAAGCTAAAGAATTAAATATGAATAAACAAATTTATGAGTAAACAAGTTTTTGTTACATACTTACTTAATTACACTGCAGCTACAGATTGGAACATGGGCCATTGACAAATGCTCTCCAGTGTCCTCTGTACTTTGCTATGTAATACTTCAGGTCCCTCCATTTTTATCAAAAACAAGTTTTAATTCTGTTTATTAACTGTGCAATGTACATACTGTATGTTCTTTTAGTCACAAATATTACAGTTTAGTTTCTAAAATATCACAGAAATCAAGTTTATACCATGATGACTTTCAAGAAGAGACTTTACTGTAGTTTCTCACCCTGATGCTACTGTACTGAATATTGTCTTGTAATATTACAGCTAATTGTCCACATTTGACTGCTTGGATTAAAATACACAAAGTGGTAAACAGAAGAGCTAAATAGACAAACAAATCTTTTACAAGCCAACTGGTCCATGGAATCGGTGCCTCTCTGTTTTTTGTAGATCCCAGCAGTGAAGCAATTAATGCATTATATATAGTTTAAAAAAGGTTACCTTAACTTCTTTTGTTGTTGTTTTTCTAGTATTGTCACTCCTTTGCTAACTGAATATGACAGCAAAGTCAAGTCCTTACAAGAGCAAGTGACTTTTTACAAGGTAATGGTACAGTAATTAATTTTTAGTTTCTATCATTTTTCTTTAAATTAGTATTGATCATAGACAAATGAATGTTCAATTTTTTGCCCAAAATCGATTAATGATTTTGGAAACTGAATAAGGTTTTATTTACTGTCAGTATTGCATTTACAAGAAAACAAATCTTTTTCATAGTCAAAGATAAATTAATTTTAATGCCTCAACAGGTTCATACATATTTTTTGTTAGTTAACCTAGCAAGTTAACCTGAAGTTCAAGGAATGCGGACAAATGCCAATTTTAAGAGTTGCTGAAATCAAAAAGGTTCTCGCTTAAGACAAAAGGAATGGTTTATTGGAGTTGTGTAGGATCTGTGATGTTATATGGGAGTGAGACATGGTGTTTGAAGGAAAATGAAGTTATGGCAATTTTGAAAGAACCAAGAGAGCAATGGTGAGAGCAATGTGTGGTACAAAACTGATGAAGAAAAGAGGACAGGGGGCCTAAGGGAGATGTTGGGATTGAGGGAAACAGTGGTTCAGATAGCAAAGGCGAATGGAGTGAGTTGGTACGGACATGTGTTGAGGAGGGATTATGGGAATGTTTTGAGAAAATCGTTGAGAGTTTGAAGTGAAGGGCAAGAGGAAGCGAGGACAACTAAAGAATAAGTGGAAGACGCAAGTGGAGAGGGAGAGCAAGAGTGTTGGTTTGGAGAAGGAGGATACCATGAATCGAGCGAGATGGAGAGTGGGAGTTGGAGAGATTGCTGTTAGAGTGGGGTAAATCTGGCCACTCCCGTTTACAGGGATAAACCCGGATCAAAATTTGATTGATTAAATGATTGATTGATTGATTGTTATTATTGTTCACAGGTTGTTGGTGATGTGGATACAACTTTGCCAAGGGTGCTAGATGAGTTAGGTACGTTGTTTTGTATTTGAGTAAGTTTTTGTAAGCAATGAAACAATATTTACGAAAATGTTTTAAAGAAACAATAAAATGGTTAAAGTGAAGAGAAAAATATCGCATAATATAATAAAAGTTTCATTTTTGCAAGTTCTACAATGCAGTGTTCAATGATTGTTATTAAGTTTTTGAAATGGCGGAAAAACTTACTTTCCACCTTATATTCTCTCATACTTGATCCATCGCAAGTTTCTAAAATAAAGTACGGCAAAAGCCATGTGCATTCCTGGACTGCATATTTTTGATATTAACATAAATAGTGTCAATAAATTATCATTGAACCAAACTCACATCACATTTCAAAAGAACGGTGCACGAGAAATTTCAACTTTGAGAATGAGAAGTAAAAATCTTTTGGAACGAATGTATACAATATGCTTTATAAAATAATTTGTATAGTACATGTATGCGTTTTGATTGGTCAACAAGTGTGTTTCCATAGCACTATGAAGCACGGAAATGACATGTTCAGTCGGAAAATAATAATTTTATAAAGAAATAAAACATGTTTTCCGTACTTTCATATTCTGGTGAAAACCTTGGTAAAGTTTGTAAGAACTGCCGAGCAGGTGAAAACCCTTCACTGCGTCTCCTGAATGGTCACTTCGGTTTTCACCAGGCTGTGAAAGCACGAAAAAATGTTTTGTTTCTTAAAGCAATTGCGAGCAGTCGATATGGAGCTAAGATTAAGAAAAGTTATATTTTATATAATATTGATGGAAAATCGAGGATCCATTCAATTGTTACACCTAGTAGAAACCATATTTCTTTTAAGGCTCCACACCTGTCCCATCCTCCCCCTGTTGAGGAAAAATTGATGAGCGCAAAATAACAGTTTGTTTTCGTATTCAGGTGTTCACCTTACAAAGAGTGAGATGCAGCTTAACATTCGACCACTGCTGGGCCTCATATGTCGTCGGTTTTTTGGACAATTTACAGGTGCGGGGGTTTAATTTTTGTGAGTGGAGAATCAACAAGCATCAGTATGAATGGATGTGGGGAAAGAGTAACAATAGAAAGTCGTTTCGTCCAATCATATCACTCCTCATCTAATCGATTAAAAGTTGCTGAGAAATATTGAGTCAGTTCTTAGTCGTTTGTGGTTTTAGCCAGTCATGTTTGTCGTATGAAGCCGAGCGGATCACTCCACGAGCATCACAGGATACCTTTCATTATTGGTCAATATTGAACAAGTTATTAGTTTTACTGTAGCTCTCGCTAAGTGTCTACAAGACAACATTTACAAATTAGATTTATAAGGTCAGCTACTTAATGACGTTTCAAGAAAAACACAAATTGTTCACAAATCTCAATAAAGTGACTACTATACTTGTTCTTTACTATGA
>JANCMA020328118.1:0-11816 GCA_024336925.2 Zoanthus solanderi | reverse complement strand
ACCAAATGCGTTATTTTACTTGAGTAATGTAAGGAGAATTGAGATGGTGATAAATTGCCTCGGGTTGAAAGGGTTAATATGTGGCTAAATCCTTTACAAGTTAAGTGGCCCATAAAGCTGGCACTTATCTCCGGTTTCTGTAGTGTTAAGTGGATGAGAGTCTTTGACTCCCCCCTGGATGAGACACTAATCCATCGCAGGTTAGCTCCCAGCAGACAGTGGTACTCATTTACCCTGGAAGGATGGAAAGCTGAGTTAGCTTAGGTGGGAAAGAAAGTCACACAAATTAGTTCAAATCTTGGCAGAGCCGGGGATCGAATCAGGGACCTTGTGGTCGGAAGGCAGAGATCTTACCAACTGTGTCAACTACGCCCGCCTTTATTTAATATATGGAGGAAAGAAATTGGTTGAAAATGAAATACAAACTTAGGTAAAAAGTACAAAAAAGATTGTTATTCAACAGTCACCTCACCTCACTTGTCTACTTCACACCCAAAGGTACATAAGGCTATGACTTCCATCCTCCTGTTTTTTTTCTATCATTCTTCACCAAGTTTTTTTTGGCCTTCCTCTTATTTTTTTCCCTCCAGGAGCTCATGTCAGAGCAGTTAGATCATCGCTGTTCTTGTCTTTTTTGACTAGATGTGGTACATCAATTTCCCTCTTTGTCCCTTTTCATCTCTGCTCCATCTCCACTCTATCTAATAACTCTTTTATACTGGCATGGTCTTGCCATCGCACGTATAATACACATATCTTTCATAGGCATTTGCTTCAGAAAACACCAGTTTCCTTATCATTACTGTCTTGTTAATGGTAGTAAGAGGAAATATCTTGCATTAAAACAATAGCAATATCTCGAAATCTTTTCCATTCACAAAATTACTATGCAAATTTACCATACATGAATTTTTTTATGTTCTTCGTTCTTATAAAGTTATTTATTTTGCAGTTGTATGAAAACTTTCTTGCAGACTTTGAACACAGGTGAGACCAAGCTTGTCTGCCAAGTTGTTTTTTTAAGACGAATGTACAATGATTATACTTCAGGGGATTTTCCTTAACTTTTAAAGAAGGGCACTGGCTTATGAGTAGCCGGGTACCGTGTAAAACTGAGGCCTGGAGGCATGCATCCAGCCCTTTGTAAATAAGCACTGACAGCCGACGAAAGCTGTCGGCTACTTGGGAAAAAATCTCAAACCGTGGTCGGCTACTTTCATGCCTTGCAAAATGTTATTATGTGGGGAATCTTCCGAATTCTACTGGACAGGCTGGCTACTTCTCCATTCATGGTCTCCTACTTTTAAATTTATTGAAAGGGCTGGTAGTGTGAAGTATAAGGGTTTGAGTGAGAGGGGTTGAGGATAAGCTTAGATATGGAAATGAGCATAGAAATTAGGGTAATGTAAGCGATAAGGGTTTTTTTTGAGAGAGGGTGGGGTGGGGAGAAGTGTGGAGATGAGAATGGTCATGAGTCAGGGTATAGTCTGTGCAATAAGGTTTCGAGGGAAAGGGGACTGTGATACTGTAAGTGTATAGGTGGAAATGATCATAAGAATTAGGGTAGTGTGAGCGATAAGTTTTGAGGGAGAGGAGTCGGGAAAGTGTAAAGGTGGAAATGATCGTAGAAACTAGGGTAGTGTGAAGCTGAAGGTTTTGAGGCAGTTTAGAGTAGTTTAGACGTGGAAATGGTCATAGAAATTAGGGCAATGTGAGAAATAAGGTTTTGAGGGAGAGGGGGTGGTGAAATGTGTGGAGATGTAAATGATCATATTAGTTAGGGTAGTCTGTGCAATAAGGTCTCAGTTGAGAGACTGGGATACTATAAGTGTATAGGTGGAAATGATCATAGGAATGAGGATAGTGTGACTGATAAGGGTTTGAGGGAGAGGGGTTGAGAAAGTGTAGAGGTAGAAATGATCATAGAAACTGGGGTAGTGTAAGCCGTAAGGTTTTGAGGGAGAGGTGGTGGGGAGAAGTGTGGAGATGAGAATGGTCATATGAGTTAGGGTAGTCTGTGCAATAAGGTTTCGAGAGAAAGGGGACTGTGATAGTATAAGTTTAGAGCTGGAAATGATCGTAGAAACTAGGATAGTGTGAGACATAAGGTTTTGAGTGAGAGGGGTTGAGGATAAGTTTAGGCATGGAAATGATCATAGAAATTAGGGTAATGTGAGCGATAAGGTTTTTTTTTTGAGAGAGAGGGGGTGGGGAGAAGTGGAGATGACATTGATCATATGAGTTAGGGTAGTCTGTGCAATAAGGTCTCAATTGAGAGGGGACTGGGATACTATTTAAGTGTATAGGTGGAAATGATCATAGGAATTAGGATAGTGTGAGTAGTAAGGATTTAGGATAGATATAGAGGTTGAAATGATCATAAAAACTAGGGTAGTGTGAGCCATAAGGTTTTGAGGGAGAGGATATGGGGAGAAGTGTAGAGATGAAAACGGTCATAAAAATTGGAGTGTTGAAGTCGTTTGGGAAGAGCAGGGGTAAGTAGAGAGGAATGCGTCGATGATGTTGAGCCGATAAGATATAGTGGTAAAAGATAAAGGATGTAATTTAAAACAAGTTAATTCGCCCATAGGCAGTTTCAAAGGCTCTAAGTGTTCTTCTGTTATCAGATAAAGAAGAGTCTAAGAAACTGGCTGAAGATGCTATGTACAAACTGGAGCATGGCGTACAAGACAAAAGCAAGTCTAAAGCTGTTGCCCCAATTCTAGAACAACTGAAGGTGATTATGGTGTACAGTATGCATTTGTTATGGAACGATCTTTCTTGTTGTGCAAAGATGCAATGCCGTCTGGCGTTGCCCTGACAAAGAGACAAGATAATATGTAGATAATTAATTATTGTATATATGGACAAATTGGTTGACCATACATCGGTTAGACATACATCACTACATTGCACGAGCGTCAAACACATTCATAAACTATCTTTAAAGTCCTAATTTGTTAATCTTATGTTTTATTATTCAAAACTGTACTATAACATTGATGTGCGTCCTCAAAAGTACTTAAACGATATTAATTTTAGCTGTAAACTAAATTATCTTTATTTTTATTATAACTTTAAATCAAAGGACTGCTTGTGAGCCATCTCATCTATGGATTTAGTCAGTTAATTTTTTTTTTATTCAAGATTTATATTAATTCAATTTTCCCTTTTTTGTCTGTGTGAAAACACTTGGGTAATTGCTTCCAACAGTTCTAAGGATCAGTTGATTGCCAGGCATTTAAAAAATGCCAAGATCCTCTTCCACACTCACGATGCTGATTCCACTCTTCAAATATTTGGTATAACTTTGAACTTACTGGACTGCGAGATGAAGTATCGACTATTAACAAAAACCTTTGAAGCCAAATCGACAGTTTACTTACCTCAATCTTGTTAGAGTTTACCGGACTAAGCCTCAGATAGCACTAAAGCTGGAAAATAATGTACGATTCTAATTCGAACTTTAAACTCGGTAATTGTGGAGTAGACTTTATTCACACGAAGCGCAATGCAAAGCTCGAGAGAAATCTGCCTAAAAAATCAGTCCTAAAAACGGTGCTAACAGCCAGACTGAGAGTAACATTTTAGCCCTCTCAGAATAGGAACCTTAAACAAGGAGGACGACGATTGCAAAGAACAATAGTTGATACAATAACTGCATGTTGGAATACATCGAGCTCGGCACCTGCACGTAGTTGTCGCAAAACACCTAATTACCAGATTGAAAAAGTAAAGAGCGAACCAGAAATGTGATTTTTTTGAGCCGTCGTCGTCGTCGTTCCCGTCCTCATTGCTAAAAGTCCCTAAAAAGAAAGAAGGAAATCTGGAAACATTCATTTAAGAATAAAACATGTTTTCTGTGCCTTCATATAGCCTGGTGAAAACCGAGGCGATCGTTTGGGAGAATTCGAGAGCAGATCAGCTGCTCGATAAGTCTCACAAACTTTGCCGAGGTTTTCAACAGGCTATGAAGACACGGAAACATGTTTTATTTCTTTTATTTCTTTTATAAAATTATTATAAAAACGATATACGAAGCGCGTACTGTAAATTCTCACAACTGGGAGACAGTCAAACCACAATGCTCACGCCATTTTCGTGCTTCATAACGCTATGAAAACACACTTGTAGACCAATCAAAACGCACGTACTATCCAAATTATTTTATAATAACAGATAACAACCACATAAAGGCATACAGTAATTTAATTTCGGAGGTCAGTATTTCATCACGTATGCTCTGCTTTATGAAACATAAAATATACTCGTCTTAGAGAACAAGCTCTTTAATCACTCGTCTACTAGCTGAATTAACGGTTTCGGACAAATTCTGTTTTTAGGACTTACAATCTGTGTGGAAAGATGACTACTTGGCAAACCAGCTTTTGAGAAAGAAATTCAGAGAAGAAAAGAAAGAACTAAAAGCAGTGGAGGCAACAGATAATGCTCTGAAACAAAGAGGGGCACTCGACCTTCCACTATTGCCCGAGATGGCGGAGGATGTAGATCACGCCAGGAGGATGCGTTACCACAGAAAAGGTTACTGAACTCAGCATAATGCACCCCGTTTATTTAACCCAAGGTGAGGTGTTTTGATCATCGCCGTAAGTAGTGCAAGAAGCTCTGGTATTTCGCAACAGCGAATTCAGCTCCTGCTAGATGTCATTTCTTATGAGTCAACGAGTCAAGTTATGATCAGTCAGCGGTTTTTTTGCCTAAGGTTAAGGTTAGAGTTACCGTTGTTTTCTAAGGTTAAATATTTTGACTCAAGACTCACGACTCATTGGAACTTATAAATCTCCCTTCTTCTAACTTACCGCAATGATCAAAACACTTCAATCCAGAGCTAATTTAAATCAACATTTTACTTACTCGCCGGCGTATTTCAGTAGGTTTTTTCCTAGACTGTTCAACGTTTAACCAGCAGTTTGCACTATTACAAGCTTGAATACTTTACGTCTCTAAAACGGAAACCTATTTTTACGTGTGTAAATCTCTTAACCTAAGGGTTACAGTCGGGGTCCCCTGCAAATTGCAAAGCCGCTAATCACGGCAGGGGACAAGGACGTGTTTACATATTCAATGTAAACTGACAACAGAAAGGAAGACTCGCTTTTAAGAGTTGTTAGAAAAGAAATTTTGAAAAGAAAATGGGAAAAACGTGCTCTAGCAGTAAGCACATCTTTAAAACTTCTTTCTTTTCATATTTATAATTATATGATCCTTGTAAATATAATTATCTGTTTTTTGTACAATATGCAATAATAATTGCTGTATCTTTTGTTTGAAGTTGTGCTTAGGCTGTTTTTTCAGTTCTGGAAAACTGTTCCAAATTTTTGCGCCAGTGAAGAAAAAGGAATTTTCATAAATATTTGTGCGACAACTGTTTATGTAGAGATGTCCAGTGTATAAGTCCACCTTTAACACCAAAAATTGACCTAAAAAAATGGCACTCGACATATACGTGGATCAAAAAATAATCACCGTGTAATGATCCCCCCAAAGTCATTGAGAACGCTTAAAGCTAAGGTTTCCTAGGTAGGTATGCAAAAAAATTAAAAAAAACAAACAAACATAAATTTTAAGTAAAAACTAACTCGTGCGCTTGAAATGGCACATCAAAACCTAAACGATCGAATCTTGTCACTGTTTACTCGGTTCTCTGAAATGATAACTTGTGCCAAGTTTACTATCCTAAATACAGTAATTCTATTGTTTAATCTTGTGAAAATTGGGCGGTCGACTTATACATGTAAATTCCAGAAATTGCCATTTTTTACTTCAAAATGGCAAGTCGACTTACAGTATACTCGGCAAAATATGGTACTAAAACTGGTTTTGTCAGCACGGCATAAGAAACAGTCCGAGTTCCCTTATCAGATAAAGTAATTTTAAAAGCGTAGGCTGTATTAGACGGGTCAATTTGCAATAACACTTTTTAGCGCAACATTTTATCGCAGAAAGTCGATCTCCGTGTAACATGTCAGTGACTAAGATTTCTAGGCAACATGTTGCGAGTTTTTGAATTGGTTTCAAAAATTCGCAACATGATGACGAATAATTAGAAAATCGACGCGTTTGATATGTCGCCATCGATTTTAATCGCAACGTGTCACGACTACACGATTCGGTGTTGCGCGGAAAATCGTTGTTGCAGGTTAACCGGTTTAATACGGCGCGCCTTTTGTCGGGAAGGGTTTCAGAAGAATAAATAACACATGCGTGCTAATTTTAAATACTTGTCAGAATTGCAGTCGGGAAACTAGCTATCTCGGCGATGGAAACTGCTGCCTTGAATTTACTGAAGATAATAGTCAGGGCTTGTTTGAGTTTCGGAAATCATGATAAGTTTCGGACCTACATCTTTGATTTTCATTTTGCCTCAATGTTTCGCTTTGTATCGTAAGATTTTTTATGATCAATGCAATTACCCATAGAAAGTTGTAAAGCATAAGGTCCCTCAAACATTTTGCAGGGTCAGTTAGGAATTCGTGTTGAATTAAGATTGAACTTTGTAACTATCGTTTTTCTTGTAGGCTACGAAGAGCACAAAAAGAAGAGGCGCTTTGAGATCACAAACAAACCACTTTTTAAATCCAGGCAAGTTGGGCTCCGCAGTCACGATAACGACATCAAACGCAGCTTACTGGAAAAACGACAAAAAATGCAATTTTACAAACGCTCGTCTTCATTCTCAAAGGCAGAGCACGACCTGAGTAAATACGGAGTTTTAGCTCGACAGAAGACAAAATCTGATCCGGATACTGACATTTTGACTTCAAGTACTAGTGAGTTGGACCATACTTGGTCAAATCAGCAGTTCTCATCACTCGACGCAGGAGAATCGTCACTAGGGGAAACAAAAAGAGACTGCGATGGTGAACTTCAAAGTGGACTTACTGCCAGTTCCTTGGATGAAGGCGGTAATGTAGACAATTCTTATGTTTTTCGTGATAAGAGTGGAAATGAAGCTTCCGCGATATTAATAGTATCTCATGACGATTCTTGCCACGCTCACGATGATGTCAGTAAAACTTTCGATCTTTGTAAAGATGCAGAACAGTCCGCCGAACAGAAAGCTGCTGCAGGCTCCAGATCTTTATCAGCCAATCATAAAAGTGTCCCGTTTGGTGACGTCATTTCTTCGGAACATTCGGTCTTAAATAAGTCGGAAATTGCCCCATGCTCAAGTTGTTATTCATTAGTTTCATGTGAATACGACGACTCAAGTGACACTTCAGTATGAAACAATCATGAATCAACAGCAAGGCTCGTACAGGCAGCGAAAATCCGGGGTTTTTTCAAGGCCAAACAGATCCATAAAACCTAAAAACCTATAGAATTTTCGAATTCAGTCCTGTAAAATGTTGTTTTACTTTATTGGAAATATGAACAGCCAAAAAAAAAACAATATTTTGCCATTTATTTCTTGGCAAATATGACAAATAAATAAACAAGTAAACAACTTCTGGAAAGGGCTTTTTAGTTTCATGTTAAAATCCCCTCTCTCCATGTTAAGAATCCCAGCTGGTAAAAGGAAATCCATTTGGCTATTTATAAAACGTGGTGAGTTTGCCTCTCGGATCACCGAGGACAAACAGTAGTCCTAGTTAGGGATTTGAACACTCGCCATTAGCATTCGAATCACAGACTCTGACCAATAACCACGCAATCTCCCGAACGTCGTGTTCATCATTTTTGCTTGTCTCTTTCTTTGGAAACTGTAATAAATAAACGTTTTTTGCTCCATAAAGATTAAAGTAGTATTAAAACAAGAGCTCTAGCATTATTGATTTTGATTTAAACATTTCTTTTTTGCTTTCGTCAATTCATCTGTTTAATTAAATATTTTTATCCAAAAGATCCAAATCTTTCGCTAAGTTTCTCAACCGAATTGTTCTGTGGGTTTGTTTGAACTTTGTACAGCTAATTGATATATATTTCTTGTTGCACTCGCAATTCGAACATCTGTCAGATCAAGTTTTAGTATAATTTCAGAGAATGGAAAACAATTTTCTGTAATTTCAGCCGGATTGGATGAGCGACCCGTATACAGGCACCGTGCTACACGACCTATACTCGTGTTTTGTACACTCAAAAGTACTAATTTCAGATTTCTTTACCCAAAAAATCCCTCGGTGTTTTTGCATAGGCAAATTTTATTATTTAGCTTCTGGAAAGCGACCCAAAAAATTCCCGGTGTCTTTCATAGACCCAAAAAAATCCTTTTTGGCCAAAATTTCAGACAAAAAAAAATCCTTAGGAATATATGAATGGATGAGAATTTGAGATCCTATTATCACGGCGAGGAACTAGAGGAAATGACAACCAAAAGAAAAAGATTCACCGTTGTTCAGCTCTGAAATTATACCAAAATAGTTATCCTCAGTAAGCCTTGTAGAGTATTTATTCTCCTTCTGCGAATAATTGTGAAATGTTTTGTAAAGTATTGCCAACAAATACGCAAGCACTAGGAAACCATCAGGCGAATCTAGAAGAAAACACTCAAAGTGTATTAGAATTGTTTTTTACACCTTAATTTTTGTGTTTCTTCATTTGCTGTCAAATTGCCTGATTCGCTGTGACCTAAGTCTTGTCCGCCATTTTATTTTTTTTCAATTTTTTTAAACTTTGATTTTTAAACAAGGACTGCAATAGTTTTGCAAAGATTTTACATTTTATTTTTATTTGAACAAATTTGGTTTGGTTGATAGAAATAAACGCATTTCCGGTGATCTCAGAATTTCAAACTTTCAAAATTTTCCGGCGGAGGATGCCCTTAGATCCCTTTAAGAAAGCCCGCGCCTTTGCGATCGTTAGCTTAGTCCCACCAATCCCAAATATGCTCCGCGGTCCCTGTCAAAGGTTCCTGCATGCTACCATCACCAATCATATCCTCTGTCTCTGACTTATATACAGCAAGTTTTATCGAAAAAACAAAACCTCACGGTCATTCTCCCTGGAATTTTTTTTCCCCCAGTTAACCAAGAGTTAAGAAGAATTGCAAAGTATCCAGTGGTATTTCCGAGGTTTAAACAGACTTCTCAGTAAGAAAGCACTGCAAGAATTATCCACATGTAGATATTCTTCAATATGGGAGTTCTCTTCGATACAGTAAATACAAAGAGTAAGGATTTGTTTCGGGGTAAATCCTGAAGCCCTGTCAAACAGTCCGACATTTCACCCAACATGTATTCGACATTTCACCCTACATTTCACATAACATGTACCCGACATTTCACGCAATAAGCACCCGACATTTCACCCATTTCACATAACATGCACCCAACACTTCACCCAACATTTGGCGACTTTTTGTGTTGGGTCAATGTCGAGTGAAGTTTAATTCCAAGCAAACATTGTTCCGACACCCGGTTTCCTTTGACAAGGTCACCTGTTTGGGCATGCGTATTATGAAGGATAAGCCTTTTGAAAGTCTTTGAAACAAGACTAGTTTATTTACCAGGCCTCGTGTGGTACAAAGGTCGGGACCGTTTGAAATTTTCATCCGACAATACACAAAACTAGCGTACATTTGTTCCGATAGATATTGGGTGAAATGTCGGGACCGTTCGACATGTTCATTCGTCAATATAATACACAAAACTAGCCTACATTTGTTCCGATAGATGTTGGGTGAAATGTCAGGACCGTTTGACATGTTTATATGACAGTCGAAATACACAAAACTGGCCAAATTTTGGTCCGACAGAGTCGGGTGAATGTCAGGACCGTTTGACATGTTTATATGACAATCGAAATACACAAAACTGGCCAAATTTTGGTCCGACAGAGTCGGGTGAATGTTGGGTGAAATATGACAAACAATAGTTACCACAGTTTTAGCACTTATTCTCTTTCAATTGAGGAGGATAATGGCAAAATATTTATTGAGTACGGAATTTATAATTAAAAGATATTTATTAAGCCACTATCTACCGAAATGGAAAGAGAATAAGTGTTTTAGTATATACCAGTGTTAAACTGATCTATAGAAAATTATTTTCAAGACCAAATGAAAGATTTAAAAGAAAACAAAATAATTTTATTAATTGAACCGCAGAGCGTGACAAAATTCACGCATGAGCGGCTAAGTTAAACACAGTGGGAACTTTCAATTTGACGTTGTGACGTCAGAGACAACTACTCTGAGCCCGCGATAAAGTGCAATATGGCGCCCTCCTGAAGGTTTTGATAGCCTGTTTGTATTAAACTTTTTCAAAATACAATTTAGCAAATGGCTCTAAAACTAACAGTTTTGGAATCTCAAATATATGCACTTCAATATATCAAAAATAGTTTTGGAGTTCAGTTGTCCTTTAAATACAATCCACAATACTGACGCGAAGCAACTAATTCCGTCCCCCGTTTTGTTTCGGTGTCATTATCTATTGTTTCGGAGGTAAATATTATATTGCTTAAAGGTAAAGATAAAGGTTTCTTTATTTAAAGTCGGTAGTTCCGTCAGTTGATAGAACTGTTATCAATGGAAGCCGACGGTGCACCCTTTACCCCCTCCCTCTGTCAGTGCTCCATTTTACGGGTATTTAAAGCTACAGCTACACAGATCAGACGTTGGAGTCACTCAGAATCGAACTAGGGACCTCCAGCACAGAAGGCAGCGCACTTACCAACTATGCTACACGCTTGCTCCCAGTCAAATCATGCATAGCCAAGTTAAATACTAATTAATTACTACCGAAGTGGAAGTGAATAGTGGTGAATATCCACCACTTTCACTGACACTGAGATGAATAATTATTTTAGTATATACCACACAAGCTGAATAACCCGCGGACCAAAGGGTAACTTTATCTGTGACATTTTGAAACCGATGCGAAACGGGAATCCATTTTGTTTTTCTTCTACTGCTGGGAGGTGAATAGCCAATCAGCCGAGCTAGCCAATCAGCCAAGCTAGCCAATCAGCCGAGCTAGCCAATCAGCCGAGATAGCCAATCAGCCGAGCTAGCCAAGCAGCAAGCGCGAAAAGTACTATTCACTTGTGTGGTATATACTAAAGACATTTATTACTTATTCAAGGCGAGTTTATTATTTATTATTTGACAATTACTTGCAGCTATTTTTGGTAATGAATCAAACAGCTTATTTGCGGCAATTTTTGTATAACCAGAAACTCTGCAGTTTCATCGCAGAATTTGTTTACTATACACACCAATCGAGTCCCTAGTGTTGCTGAGCATTTTATTACCGTAGGTAGCTATTTGTACAGTTAGCATCCCTAATTGTAAACTAAACTCAAAGGACTAAGTTTAGGATTACCGCAGCGAAACTGAATTCTTACTGCAATCCTAACTGGTCTTAACTGCAATCCTAACTGAAGTCTTAACTGCAATCCTAAACGAAGTCTTAACTGCAATCCTAAATGAAGTCTTAACTGCAATCCTAAATGAAGTCTTAACTGCAATCCTAAGTGAAGTCTTAATTGCAATCCTAAATGAAGTCTTAACTGTGATCCTAACTGAAATCTTAATTGAAATCGTGACTGAAGTCTTAGGTGCAAACCTAACTAAACTCTTAACTGCCATCTTAACTGAAGTTCTAACTGCGATCCTAACTGATGTCCTATCTGCGATCCTAACTGAAGTCGTAATTGGCCATTCCGGAATTGAGCAGGGAACTGGGGCGAGTTTCAAATTTTAACCAATCGCTAAAATGACACCACCACATAAAAGATCAGGTTCAGAGTTGCCATTTGACCAAGTTTGATGCTTTGGGGGTAAACAGAGACGAAGTTATAGCCCTTGACACATTGTTCAAAATCCATACAAACGTCTGTAATGTTGAGACAGC
>JANCMA020328015.1:0-11817 GCA_024336925.2 Zoanthus solanderi | reverse complement strand
CTATTGTTTAATTACTTAAAGCACCACTTGCATTGAATTTTCAATTTTTAATCTTGAAAATGGCATCGAGATGATGCTGAAACGTCGTTTCAATTTTACTATTTTACATTATGTCTGCTCCTGTGTGAGCAAAGCTTTATTGATTAAGATTATCCTGTTTACCTTTATATTAGATAGATAACATTTTTTATTTTTTTACATAATTCACACATTAAACCTAGCCAGTGCAAACTTTGTATTTACAAATTATCATTTAACTTTAACGTTGATTTCAAGTTAAGTTTTCATTATCTGTCTTTTACTGGGCCAAGTAAAACCTCGAAAACAAGTGCAAGGGCTTCTTTTCTTTTCTTTGTGAGCCTGGTTCACACTTGTGAAATAAGCACAAGCACAAAAAAATCCAAGTGTGAACATGCATTTGCATTTCGTTTGTTTCACCAGTGTGAACATCTGTGAAACAAGCATAAGCAAAGAAATCAACACACAGTCAACTTTGCACTTGCATTTTTTCATTTTCTTGTGCTTATTTCACAAGTGTAAACCAAGCTTTAACTTTAAGGACCTTACCGTTCACTCTTTGCAGTCTTTTCATTTTATAACTTTCAGTGTACAGTGTTCTCTGTTATAAATACATCATACACCCTTAACGTACACATGTATCATTGGGAAAGTTATGAAATTTTTTTGAATTTTTTTTGTTTTTGTAAGCAAGGACATTACTGCTATGAATAGTTTTCCTTTGTTAAGTCCCATCTAACTGACATTTTAATTTCTGTTTTTTTTTTATCATTAAAAAATTATGTCCCTTTTGGCAGTGTTTCTAAACACTGTCATATTTGCCTCTCCAAATTGTGGGACTATTCAGCAATACTAATGCCCCACCATATGTAGCCCTGGTTATTCTAGCCATGCTATTAAATTTAAGTTATTAAAAATGCTTTGCCCTCTGCTACCTCCTGCAACTTACTAACTCGTCTCTTCTTTAGCCTTGATCTCCTGACCTTTCTGCTCCACAGTGATGTCAGAACAAAACCAGCAGTCATCTGGTACTTTACATAATGCACAACAAATTCACAATGGTGGTGCAAGACTAGCTCAAAGGCTTTTCTTCGGCATTTTGTCAAACTTTTTAACACCCACCTAATCAACTGCTAAAATCTCACAATAATCTAAACACATTCAACACCCAGCTCAATGCCAACGGTGACAAACAATGATAATGGATTTTAATAACTATATTTTGATCGACCATACCAATCTTCATCAGGTTGGGGTGTTAGATGTTGTTTCAGTCACCCTCCCCCTCCCCCCCATCCCCTTTCTTTATTCCTGAACCATTTTGGCTACGTTGATGAAACTTGGCAGTCCTGAACCTTAAAAAAATACTAAATTGGAGTTATATTTTTTGTAGAAGTTATGTATTTCTTTAAATTATATTCAAAAATGATGACATCAGCAAAAACCCATTTACGACCTTAGCTTATTTTCAAAAAGTTATTCTGCTAACATTTGAAAAAATCAAAAAATAGTTGTGAACAAGAAGTTTTGCTTATTCCATCATTTTTGCTGATGTCAACTACACTAAAAACCACTTTTTTGGGCTACCTTAAAGCAATTGTTACTAGGGCCTTATCAACAGTTACAAGGCAAGAAAAATTTAATATAGGGTATTCAAATCATTTGTATTAGATAATACACATCTATAAAACATGTAAATAATGTAATAAAAGTTGCAAAAAAACTGTAATTTCCACCCTATAGTACTTGTTCAGAACCTATTGTTTCCATGGAAACAAATTTTTTTAGCAACATATACCTGGATAAGTTTTAGGAAAAGTCAAAATGTTTCAGATTTAATTCCCATCCATTCAAGTTATCTAAAAATTCAATAGTGGGGTGTTTTAACCTCCACTCTTCTCCCTCCGGCAGGAATAGGGTTAAGGCCAGCTTTAACTGAGGGTGGGTTTCTTTTGAGTACATATGGTTTTCATAGCACTGTAGGGACTTTTTACAGTGCATTGTGGTCAATTTTTATTACATTTGAGGGCTTCACTACATTTGTGGTCAATTATTACTTTTGTGGCTTCAACATGGATCCTTTCCAAATTAAAATATTTTTATCTTGGCCATATCTTTACTCTTACAATGAAAGCCAAGAAAGCAAATAAGAAGGAAATAAAATTTAAATTTTACAAGATTTTTAAATTTAAGATGCTTATTGATATTGTAATATAAAAAGTGATAATATACGAGATTTTATCAGAGACTTTAGATAATTTTAAGAGTGAACTCAAGAACTATTTTAAACAATAATTTTATTATTTTATCGCTGTATATATTAAATTAGGTTTTATGGTTAATATTTATTGTTATAGTTGTTGTGATAATCACTTGATTTTTACCGACTTAATAAAATGTAGAATGTAAATGTAGATATTCCTCACCAAATCATCAAGAGAATACATGGTGAATTTATAGCTGTCAATGAAGCGTAATTCACGCTTGACTTCTTTAGTCTTTCTCTCTGCATTTTGGAAGGTGTCTAGCACAATAGTTTTACTGAAGGAAATGTACTTCTCCTCCGTTTGTGGCATGCATTTGATTTCACCTGGTGATTTACCTAGGTTTTTAATGAAGAGATGGCTATCATAGCCTGAGAGGTTGTGAAATATTATAGGAATAAACTTTAGGACCTTGTATTTTTCATGTTACAACTACTATGTGCTGCGCCTCTATATTCACCGGTGAAGTGGCAATGATCCCAGACTTTATCATCTCCAAGAAGGTCCCCACAAATGTGGCAATCAAGGGAATCCCAAGGTGTTTTATTGGGGTACTTTTTATTGGCTGGTACCCTCTTATACATATCCCTGATGTCATTTTCTAGTGAATCAATGAACTGTTGTGCGATATCATCGTTAGATGATGTGATGACGCGACGTTCAAGCTTGGAGTAATAAACTCTGTCATTGAAACATTTTATCAAATAAGTGAATCCTGATGGCTTGTGCTGCAGGTATTTATTAGTGGATTTATTTTTCTTAGGACCAACCTTGAGTATCTTTTCAGTTAAGCATTCAAATTTGGCATAAACAACGAACGGCACTCTCATCTTTCGGATATGGTTATTGAAGCGAAGCGTAGTACCTTCTTCAGGCATCTCGATCCTCGCCGATTCATTGGTGGAGCATAATTCGCGATGTTCATCCAATGCCTTCTTAGAATGCATAAATCTTACGCATCATCTGCAAAGGTGTTTCTTACTCTCGTGTTTGTTTGCTTGTGAGAAGCATAATTTATCGATATCTTTGATCCAGCAGTAGTGTTTCGTGTCTTCATTCTTGAGGTAGAGTAGATCTATTTTCGTCTTATTGGAATCATCTTTGTCGGGCCGGATTGGGCAAACCTTGTCATTCTTCCATCGGAATATCCATATTTCATAAGCAGGGTTGTTCTTCTCAAAAAGTGATTAAAAGGCGTTGGAAATGAAACTCCAGTCCAATCGAAATTCTTGGCATATTTCCTCATCTGTTTGTTTCTCCTCTCTGGATGTTTCTTATTCGTGTGAACTGCGGAGGTAATAGCCCATTTGAAGCATTCATTATCAGTAAAGTTTTTCACGTTGATTGCCTTCTTATTTTTCAGTTTATTTGGTAGTTCGATATAGGAGCTTCCAGTTCAAAGGTATCCATGTGAATATCATACCATATCACTTCCTCAAAAACCCAAGATGTATTTCGAGATTGAAACTTCTCTGTATTTGCCAACTGGCGTCTTCTCATTTCATCAAACATTGCGGGTAGATCGTTTTCTTCGGTTACTTCATATACAAGAGAATGTGCATGAAATTAACTAGTGTCTGTAATTTCACCGGTGGCTTGGTCTTTCATGTGGAATTTAGACGTTAATATCGTTTTAATCTTCCAAGAGCCCTGTCTTACATTATAGCCTTCACAATTTGTGGGCTAGTCATAGCTGCATAATTTTGAATGCCCTGCCTTCTAGCTAGGGATTTCAACGTTTTTCTTCTCTTAGCGTTTTTAGCATCCATATTCTGCGTATACATAAGCTTGCCTTTAAGTCGTTGTTTTTCAACTTGTTGCTTTTCAGGCGTTCTTTTTCGAATTCTTCCAATAATTGCTCTTCAAGTTCTTGTTTTTCAAATTCTTTTTCAAGTCTTTCTTTTTCAAGTTCTTCTTTTTCGAGTTGTTGTTTTTCAAGTTCTTCTATAAGTCGTTCTTTTTCGAGTTCTCTTTCAGCAACAATTATTGCCTCAATTAATTCGGCTTTAAGCATTTTGTAATAACCCTTGATTGGAAGCCTTTTTGCTGTCAATGGTGGAGCTAACTGTACCGGACCATTGAAAGAATCTCGAACTTGTAACTTAAAGAAATGTCCTGTGAATGGCGGCTGGAGCCAGCTGGTCAGAATTTAGAATTTGTGATAAAACATGTGGAGTAGGAACTCAAGTTAGAACAATGTCTTGCACCAATCCTCCTGCTGTCAATGGTGGAGCTAACTGTACCGGACCAATGAAAGAATCTCGAAATTGTAACTTAAAACGATGTTCACTGAATAGTGGCTGGAGTCAGCTGGTCAGAATTTGGAACTTGTGATAAAACATGTGGAGGAGGAACTCAAATTAAAACAAGGTCTTGCAATAATCCACCGGCTGTCAATGGTGGAGCTAACTGTACCGGACCAATGATAGAAAATCGAGCTTGTAATTTAGATGGATGTCCGGTGAATGGTGGCTGGAGCAGCTGGTCAGAATTTGGAGCTGTGATAAAACATGCGGAGGAGGAATTCAAATTAGGAGAAGATCTTGCACCAACCCTGTTGCTGCCAATTGTGGTGTGAAATGTACAGGAATAATGATAGAATCTCAAGTTTGTAACACAAAAGGATGCCCTGTAAATGGTGGCTGGAGCAGATAGATTCAAAAGCAGAACTGTGGCGTCTAGAGTAAGCGCATGCAGTTGCAATAGTGAGGAAGCAGCTAAAGATTTTGAGTAAAAACAGTAAACGTAGCGCGAAATCTTCGTCAAGTACTGGTTAAATGTATTTCTATTTCCTTCTCGAAATATATGGTCTCTGGCGATTTAAAAGAGATCTGTCCCAGGTCCTCATTAGATGGATGTTTTTTTACAACAACAACAGATCAAAAATATATAATTTTGATTTACTCGCCGAGGTTTTTCAATCTGCAGTTAGCCATGATTACTTCTTGTAGCATTTATAACTCTATCATTAATAACAAAATAATCTTAAAGGGGCTATGTCACGACGATTTTGTTGTTTTGGGTCAATCTTTCGATAAAATCGTTACTTAGTGGTTTTACTTATGCACAAAACTTTCCTGATGAACTGTGAGATAAATATGTAATGAAATGTATTAAAAAAGCGCTCTTTTAGTATTTTTTGTTGAGGTAGTATCAAAACTTTAAAAGTTTTCAAGTCTCAATCCATTTCCATCCTTTCTACCCGTAGTGCTCAACAAATGACAGAAAACCAACGTTATAATATAGTCTTAAATAACAAACCTCGAGCATTATTTTTGGAATTCCGTTGAAGGCAAGACATATTTGGAATTTTAAAATAATGCTAACATAGCGTAACATAGCCCCTTTAAACCAAGGTTCAAAATTGTCTTATCAATTGTTATCTAATGTAGCAGGGGTTAGCTAGATTTTTGTCAGTCACATATATAACAAATATTGATATATGCGTGACACAGCACTTGTGATCTAAATGTTGAATAACAATAATACATACAGCGGAATTCACCACCGTCTTTTTAGTCTAGTTTTTAAGATGTCAGTCTATGGTGTGGAGGTTCGGAATCGATTCCCGGCCGGACCAACATTCAGAGTGTTAAAATAATCGAAAAGAAGATGCTGCATTTGCTCTCATATCAGCAAATAGTTAGACTGTCTTCTCCTAACAGCCGTTAAGCTGTAGGCCGTGGGAGACGTTTGGGTTTTTGTATGTCTGTATTGTGGTAAAGATGGTGTCGGACCCAATAATTATCATTAGACCTTTGGCCAGCTAAAAGACTTGACCCCTAAAAAAAACTTTATTTATTAAAGTACTTTTTTTTATTGCCAACGAGCCAGCCGAGCGAAGACGCAAGGCTGGCGAGGCGGCAGCATTATAGAGCTGTACGAGGATAGTATTCAGGCGATACAAATCTGGAGTGCTTGTAAGAGATGTAGTGTAAGGATCATTTAGCCAATCGAAGGTGCGCTAAGAACTGCACCAAAACGGCAGCCAATGGGAGTGCGCTAAAGATGTATGTAGCGTTAGGCGGCGTGGTTCCTCGGCAAAATGGATTAGTGTGGGTTTTCTTTATGTGGAGAGATATTTTAAAAATAAATCAAAACGTTCTTTCGTGTTCTTTTGTGAGGTTTCTTTGTTCTGATAGCCTTCCAACTTTGGGCTTGGTAAATTGGAGTCATGTAGCGGAACCGTGTTGATTTCTGTGGAAAGTTCTTTGAGGTAAAAAAAACAAAACGTTTTTTTCGCGTTCATTTGCGAGCTCTATCTATAATCTTTATCTCATCTTAATTTTTAAATTGATATCACGACTTTTTCATTCCATTTTTATCTGATGAGGGCTGTAGTAGAACAGTCGAAAGCTTATAATTAGTAAAATTTTTAACCAGAAAACATTTAACATTTTTTAAAAATTTTTAACCATAACTTATGTCGTTGTGACACAAATTTACGAGGTTTCAAAAAATCTTTCACAATAATTAGTTCTACTAACTTTTTTATTGTTGAAGCATGTAAAGAAGGTAGCCACGTCCTTGATATTTGTGGGCAGCGGTGTAAATGTGTTGAAGGTCAATTACTTCATTGTGTTCGGATACGAAAGGAATTTACCCGCATGACTACGTCAGAACGTGTACGCTATGTTGAAGCTGTCAAAAAGGCTTCAACTGACCCAAAGTACAAAAAAGATTACGATCATCTAATAAAGGTGTGTAAAGTCTTGTTAATTAAATTCTGCTTTGATATCCATGGCCGTTCAGTAGATGGCGCATTCTTAACTCAATATTTTGTTGCCCTACTTCTCGATCGCATCCCATGACCTTCCATTTGCCTAGAGATTGTTCAGTTCGTGTAATAATAATAACTTTATTAAAGAACCATAGTTTAAAAATATTCAATGGTTTTACAGGGTTTAAAATTTTATCGTTTAAAATGAAAACAACTGTGAGACAAATGAATTCAAATAGTATTGATATGCCAAAATGAATGTTTTATCATAATGACAAAGTCACAGAATTCGAGTAGATCAAACAATACCCAATTTTCCAAATCGTAATTAAAATACATGCAGATTGATACAAATAGAATAAAAAAAACATTTCTTACTTAAAACGCGGCTAGCTTTATGGGAGCAAAAGATTGCAAATGTCTTTCTTTCCTAGATTTATGTATAAATATTTTTTTATGCTAGGAAGATCTGAGTTTCATCGGTGGTGATCTGGGGGGTTAACAAAAGCAGAATTCGGGTGATTCGAGGAATGCAGAATTTGAACCAATTTTACCACCTTTGCCTCTTCCCCTCGGATGGCAAACGAAGGTAATGAGTCTCTTGGTACCAATTGTCATAAATGGAATGCTGCGTCGGTGTTTCTACAGAAACAGTTTTACTTCACTCCGACGAAGGACTACAGTCCTAAACGTCAGTTTTTTTTTAAATCTTTTTCACTACGGTGTAAAATTTAACTACTTGTAAAACTGTCTTGGTACACCATTGATGTCAAGGCTACGTTTTTGCACTCTCTGCAATTCATTTGCGAGGTAGTCTGGTATGCTGCCCCAAACCGGTGAGGCGTTATCAAGGAGCGGGCGAATTTTTGAAACCAAGAATATTGAAATGCCCACTTCTTCAGGTAATTGCACTTTCCGGCATGCTTTTTTTTTCTTTGCGCTTTTCTTGTGTTAGCCAAACTGGTTTTTAAGATGGTGTTTAGAAGTTAGGTGAATTCACTCACTCACTAACTCCGCTGTAAACTTTTAATCGGGTGATTAATTTTTGCATTAAACTATAGGTTTACAAGGAAACAATTTTTATTGTTTATCTCTCGAGCATTCGCTTCCGGAGTTGATATTCTAAAGCCGATGCTCCAATCACTAGGCTATGACGAAAGTGCCTGCAGATACCAAAAATTTAAGCTTTTAAAATACGTCATGAATTGTAACTCTTGCGCAGTTTTAGACATGTAAATTTAATCACGAAGCAAGAGGAAGAAGGGTTTGGAACAATTTTAAGCAATTTCAAAGACTCCATGACTTTAGATTTTGTTAAAACTTTGGGATTTCGGCTTTCTTTTTGTTTAGTTATGTGAATTGTGCTTGCGAGCAGCGTTTTAACGTCTCATTGGGAAAGGTTTTTTCAAAAGTTGAACTACAGCTGAGAAAGTCGGTCAAAGGTCAAAAGGGGTCGAAACTACTTTTACTGGATATCTTGTTGGCCTTTTTAGCTTAGGACAATTGGCAAGAACAACTCAAGAAAAATCTTTTGTATTTTAAAACAAACTTACATAAAACTAGTTCATTTACGTTATGTTATGACGGCACATTTTCACCACTGTATTTTTGTATCCTTGTTTTCACCACAGACTAAGGAAACCTGGCCTAGAGAGACGATATGTTTTATTGTTGCAGTCTCGCTCTATTCTATCTTGCAAAAAGATTTGATAAATAATCGTATACATGAATAAAATTACTTGATTCTAATGGGTCACGAGCAGTGCAATTACTTTGTGATTCTGTCCTAAAATGTGTAATTCCATGCAGAAATTTGTAATTTTGTGCAATTACAATCTCAAATCATATACATGAAAAAATTACTTGATTCTGATTGGTCAAGAGTAGTGCAATTACTTCGTAATTCTCTGCAAAAAAGTGTAATTCCGTGCAGAAATTTGTAATTTCGTGCAATTACAATCTCAAAGCTAATAAGCCAACCAAAATGTAGAAGTTTCTATGACAACGATGGAGGCATGAATTGTCAGTGCACGCATGCATTGTCACAAGCTAATAAGCCAATCAAAATGCAGAAGTTTTTATGACAACGATTGAGGCATAAATTGACAGTATATGCATGAATTGTCACGTTGTCACTGTCAAGTTTTGCTTTTTCACCGCCAATTTTTTATAATATTTCAGTATATGATTAACATGTAATCGAACCTTTTACTCGCTCGATATGGAATTAATTTGCACTTGTGTGTTTTTAAAAGTTCAAATTGCATTCGCCCTTTGATTCATTTAAAAACACACTCGTACAAATTAATTCCATATTCAATTCGTGAAGGTTTTGTTACATATACTAATCATACACATGAAAAAAGTACTTGATTCCGATTGTTAAAGAACAGTGCTCTTGGCCAATCGGAATCAAGTACAATTCCATTTGTAATTCTGTCCAAAACTGTGTAATTCCGTGTAGAAATTGTAATTTCGTGAAATTACTGTCTCAAAGCTGATAAGCCAATCAAAATGCAGAAGTTTCTATGACGACGATTGAGGCATGAATTGTCCGTGCACGCATGAATTGTCACGTCCCGTTTTGCTTTTCCACCGTGATTTTTTTATAAGTTTTTCAGTATATGTATATTTGTGTCTTTTAAAAAGCTCAAATTTTGATTCTTTTTAAAACATACACGAGCAAATTAATTCCATATTGAACTCGTAAATGTTCGTTACATAAACTTATTTTCACCTATTGAATAAAACAATCGAGTTATGTTTGTCTTCCTAAATTGATATATTTGAGTCCTTTTATTTCGTACTAGATCCACAAAGAATTGTATTTTACGGGCATCCATGAGCGTATCCACTTCCTCACATGGCATCGATGGTTCATCCTGCAGTACGAAAATCTCCTCAGGACTATTGACTGTCACATTACCCTAGCATACTGGGACTGGAGTATAGTCTCGGCAACAGCATTCAGAGGTCTCCCACAGGTATTTCCGCATTGAAACACGTTAGTTTTAAGTTCACCATTTTCATATTAAAAACAGTATGTAAAATGCATCTCATAGAAAGGTAAAGTGGGAGCTCTACTTTTCCCTTTAATTTCTCAAAGTAAAAGAAAAATCTGCTTAATACCTTCTTAGTATTTTTATGTAGCAAAGATAATTTTTTTATTGGTTTCGAGTGAAGTTTCCATCGCTAGAGTTTCTGATGTTCTAACTATCTAACAACAAATCAGCCTTACTGAAAGCAGGATAGTACGTGCTTCTTGCTAGCTGATTACAAAAAGAGCAAGGGAAAAAGCAGCAAGTTTCTTTTTAAAACATGTAGAAGTACAAGCAAAATAATAACTGGTTTTACAAATAGATAAGGCATGATGTTAGGTGAAATTCGCATTAAAGAACAATAAATATCATAAATGGATGCAGAAACAGTTTATCTATTGATCTATCTGAACCTGTCTCTCGCCATTTTAATTCCTCAAATCATCCTATAGCTAATTTTGTTGCATTTGGTCTTTCTGTCATCAACTGCGGTAACGTTGTCGCAAAACTAAAGAAATGCGACTAATTTACGCTTTGGGCACTCTCAATCCCTACGGGATAAATGAAAGCTTCACTTTAATTTCTGTTCGCCTTCTCTTGTCCCGAAGCCTTTTCAGGGGGGGCGGATCCAGACTAGTTCCACTAGTTCCAAGAAACATCAAATTTTTTCAGATAAAAAAAAATAATTCAAACGATTTAAAAATGTGATCTCCTTCCCGTCACTTTTAGGTTGATTAATTTTCCATAATTATTAACCATAATCTTTAAATTATGATGCTTTCTGAACGTTGTACAGTTTATTTTCGGCAAAAATTTTCTTAAAAAGAAAAGGAACTAAATTCATCCTGTGGGAGGTCCCCTACACTCGGTTTTTTGACTCGTGCCACGCTTTATCCGTGATGGTATGCTAAAAACAACGCATTGTTTTTCTGAAACAATTCAAGACCTTTTCTACTGGGTGGAAATGTTTTCGGAAAAGGTCAAGCCCTGTTTTTATATATTGGTTGGAACAAGTCAAGGCAGACACTGGAACAATTAAAATTGTATAAATCCAAGCGCTTATATCGGGCGGCCTTCTTAATCGCATATCGACTCTGATGTCTTTGGAGATCATGGCATCAAACCAACATGTGAGTAGTACAAGCAATAATTATATTCCTCTTGGTGAGCCGTTTGTAGAAAAGAAGGATTTTTTTGACAAATTTATTGTAAATTATGTGTTTCAGCCTCGCTTTCATGCGTAAGGTCACTTGACCTATGTAAATTAGCATAAATCAACAGGGAGGATCATGCCCAATCATGTGAGCAAGTTTGGTGGTTTTTCGTCTATTATTAACAAAGTTATGAGGAACAAGACGCATAGCTGCGTGAACTCGTGCTTCTCATGGAGTAAGAGAGAATTTTCATTTGTAACATTTTGCTTTTAAATATTTCGTTATTGTTCACGGTTTCAGTTACGTGACTCTGGAGCGTAACTTTAATTACTGTTGAAACAGTAGTGGAACACAAAAATAAAAATATATTTGTTTTAAACGAATACGTTCGTAAACAAACATTCTAACCTTTCTGCTCTTGTTCTTCAAACGTTCCATAATTCGTACACTATTCTGCTTGGTTCACGATCACATATTGATACTCGACAATGCTTGTGGATTTTTTGTTTTAAGCTTATAGTAGATAGTTCATTTGATATAGCATAATTCACGATAGATTGTTCGTGGTCTCTCATAAGGTTAGACCCGTTCCGAAAACGCTCGACATCTTTTAGTGTTGGTCT
>JANCMA020327905.1:0-11818 GCA_024336925.2 Zoanthus solanderi | reverse complement strand
GGGATGGGGGGATGGGGGGAGGTTGGAGGAGACAAGGGGTAGTACAAGAATTTTTCTTTGATTATTTTTGTTCTAGTTTCAGAACTAGTGTTGCTTCAAAAATGGCTCATCTTCTAGTCTCCAACTAAGGGCTTCTCAGACATGTTTCGTGTAAGAACTACGCGTTCGACAATTTTGACGGTTATTTTTTCAACCACAGTTATATGAGCTAAAACTTAAGGTTGCAGGTATTTTTTTCATCGCCCAAAGCTGACATTCGGTGTTTGCGTCTCGTTAGAGCACCATTTGACTATAAAACCACGCATATTTTGAAATTCTTATCAACGAATATCTTATATGTTTTTAGTTGAACTGTTTCGATTATCAAACTCAGTTTCAGGGCGATGACATGAGACCTTAAACTTTCTAGCGGACGTTTCTGAATGCTGAAAAAAAGTTGATCGCATTTTTTAAAAGAGTCATTTAATGTATTCTGAATTATCGCTTATTACTTGATGTTTTTTTTGTTTTGTTTTGTTTTTTTTTTGCCTCAGAAGTTGCTCCGAACGGCAAATGGAGCAGTAGTTGTAGTTTTAAACAAAACAGATAAAGTTTGTTTACCCACCTCAGTGATAATCCTTTAGCGGCTTACGCCGGACAAGCCATGTATTTAGAACATAAGTGAAAAGACACTTATCCACCTTTATCTGTTTAAAATTTGACTTACGTTTTAGATCTAAAACAAACAGCCGTGGCTATTTATGTGATAAGCACGTTTTTTAGAACAGCGAGGAAACAATTTTCGCATAAAATAGTTTCAGTTTATTCATTTTGCCTTTTTATACAAACATACTGATACACTGACAGTTCGAAATACTATGAGAGCTAAATTTAGGCAAGGAAACCGTCACAAAAAAATCCAAGAAGCTTAGAAGGGATGTGGACTCATCTATTCACACAATATTGATTTACAGACGTTTTGAAAATAAGATTTTAAAATGGTTTAGATTAAAAAAGGCATATAAAAACAAAAACAATATTCTTAGAAATATCAGATTTTATCCTATTAAACAATTTTGGTCCCTGAAAACGAACCGCAAATACAAGTTAAACTTTTAGATTACAGAGCTACTTACTGCGTTAATACTTGGCTTATCGGAACAAATACCTCAACGATATTAGATGGGAGTTTTAAGAAAAGACCGTGGAGCAAAAAGAGCCTCAGAATTTGCAATAAAATCCATATAGCGCCTTATCTTTATATGCAAATTTCAATGTGCGAAAAATGATCATTTAAAAAACTATTCATCAAAAACACAATACAAAGCAAAATAAAATATTCTAAACGTTCAAAACAAGTTGTATTCATTTAGCCGCCAAATTTCCACTTCTAAAGGTCATTGAGCTAGTCATTAGAACAATTCAAACTAATTTGAAGTTGAATTTGTCAAAATGTTGAGCCGAAGTCAGTGAGTTTCGGCCACAGAGTGGCTTCATCAACAGCACAACACTTGCTAGTGATTAAGACTTTATGAAAAATGACACGTTTCGTCCCGCCAAAGATCACGAAAATCCAAGATTATTTGCTTCTTGTTTAGTTCATGTATCAATGTACACAAGTAAATTAATATCTTGAGTTTACTTTGACCATTGCATGGGGTCGACATTAAACGTAATTCTTAAACATACGTGAGTTTTTTGGCACGAGAGACAATTTCAGTTTATCATCGTGTCCGGAACATGACAAGGGTAATGGCCAACACAACACGAATAACTTCATGAAAACAGTTGTGTTTGTTTATTGTGGGGAATTAAAGCAATAATATTAAATGATTATTGATTGTAATAATTGTTTATCAGAAACTCAGAAGAAACACAATCAAGGAAATACTTTGTCTTGGAAAAGTCTGTTTGCAACTATAACGAAGGTAGATTACCAAAGAAACGTAATTTGTCACTAGTAACTGTGATAACAATAACGCAGTTTTAAATTGAATTGATAAGGATTTTGAGTGATGTCTCTAATGAAAGCTTAGATAGAAAATTTGGTTTGCAATATTCTTTGGTTTTAGGATTATGAATAACGACTTTACAATGGCCAGATTTGGCCTAAATAACTTTAAAACGAATTGAACATTGCATTAAAACCCCTAAAAATAATAAGCAATAGAGAAGTCGTAAAAGGAATATAAGGTGTTTTATGATCGTCGTTTCATCGAAATTTGATTGAGATTGACGAAAATGTCTGCTCCGAGTGTAGGAAATTTGAAAAATGAACTCACTAGATGTTAAACATGCAACCTATCTTGTCAGCCCCTACCCCCGCGCTAAACACAATCTCTTCTCAGTAACTCCAATATTTTGTAACTGAGAGATCCTCCTCTTTTGATAGTTAATGACTATTTTTCTTTTTTCATTTTGAATTATTTTGAATGAAGAAGTTGGTCAGCAAAAATGCATTACATTCATTTGCAGTCCCTCGCAGGTTACTGCTCTGGTAAAGGTTGCTTTTATTTTTAACCAAAACTGACAACTGAATTCCTCGTCAATCAATGTATTCATTTATTTTCCGTGGCTCTCCTACGGTCAAGATAAAAGCTTTCTGGATCATTGCTAAGAGTTTTTGAATAGTTTCTAATCTCTCGGCTTGAAAACTCTATCGCTACCACTTAACTCTTAAGCCTGCTGATGTTCCATTAAAAAAAACTTACCAAAGTTTCCACTTCAAATCTTTCTGACGGCCAAAAAATGTATAATATATGGACAATTAAGTGGGAAAAGAAGGCAAACTGAGAGCGTTTACAAGAAAATTGTTAATTATAGAATTTTGTGAATATACAAACTTTTGAAATGAATTTCAACGTTTCTGATATTTGCATGTTTTTATAAGAACGAGTAATTTTGGTCGAGACTCGATTTGTTCTTAATTTTCTGACGAATTTAGCGTAAATTCTTAAGATAAAATCATGCAGGTTTGGTCCTTCTACAGTAAGAGTTACAACTAAGATACAGAAATTACAATTTTCTAAATGTTTTATTGTGTATATATTACATCATACATCGATCAACTTTTGGGTTAAGCAGGGAAAAAGCTCTTTCTTTTTGAATAATCTATCGGACTGGTTCGCTTTGAGTAGGAATAAACGCGTTATTTATGCGGGGTTAAAACTTTCCTAGTCATGGGCGAAAGGAGCGGACGTCCCGAGTGTTTATCCTTTTTCAGAGCAGCTGAGCATCGTTATAAAGGAAAACGTAATCTATACAGATCGAAATATGAAGAGGAGTTCCTCTGACGAAGGGCTCGCAAGTCTAGCTTTTAACACTATTAATTAAAGCGCCAGTCAAAAATATTTTGAATTTCGGAAGCTCTTTGCATTTTGAACTTAAATATTCCAATTTAAATCGATGCCCGCGCGAATTAATAAGTTTGTTCTTCGGTTGTTTCAAATTTTAGTTTCAACGTATCTTATAAGCTATGAAAAACGTTTCTTAGAAAAATGATAACAACAACAAGATAAAATAACTCTAATGAGTAATGGCTATAAACTGAAAAACACGATCTTAAAAACAACAAATAACAAAAGTTAAATCTACAGTAAATTCTATACTTGTTCAAAAGTTTTTTATTTTTCTTAAAAATGTGTAATTGAAAACTATATCTTCATGCAAGATTAAAATAAATACTAATTAAATAGAGAATCTAAATTATATGAGTTTATTCAACGTCGTTAAGCAAAAATTAGATTGCCTTATAAATGCCTTAAATTTAGCTTTTGCTCAAATGTCAGCCTGTGTGTTTCTTGAAATTCTTTTCTTTTCTTTTTTATCCATCTCTTTCTGTTTCATTTTTGTCAATATGAACACGTACGTATGGCCAGCATCTGTTTTATTTCGTCGGTTCCATCCTAATTTTATCCAAGTTTCATCCTATATTTGTCCGAATCCGTTTGCTGTTAATTCTCGGCTACCGGTGGTTAATATAACAAAATGCAAATATTTAAAAAATATGCTTGTATCTTTATCGTCTTGATCAACCGCAATCGCTTATTACGTGATTATACCAATAAAACCAGACCAGAGGAAATGCAGTATTAACAAATATTTCCGTGGCAATTTAATGGCATTTTAATAATCTTGTCAACGGGGCCAGTTTTAGATGCGACGTTGCCCGGAAAATGTATGGCTTTTTTTTATTGAAGTTGGGTTTAAGATGTCTGCACGTCTAGTCACTCCCAGTTTGGGCCTTTGGTGGCTTTTTGGTCGTAAATGCTAAGGAATTTATACTGTTTTGTATTTTTAGAACAACACACAAGAAAAACTAAAGAATTTTAATCTCATGACGGCCGCATTCCGACTTCGGCAAACATCTTTTGTCATATTTCAGTTTAAAAAGAGATTAACTAACATTGTCCACCATGGGTGGTCAAAATTTTGTTATAGAAAAAGTATAGATATTCAAAGCATTCATTTTAAAAACGATTGACCAGTTTTTCGACTCTGATGATGAAGATTCCCGTCGGTGATTCTTAAGAAAAAGTCGTATATAGATATATATTTTTTCGTGGTACACGGTTGCAAAATATATAAATTACACTGACGTTTGCGATGTTAGTCCTTCGTAAGAGTGAAGATACTCTGACGAGAGACGAACCTTCTGAAACTTCACTCTTCAGTTTCTATTTTTAATTTTTTGAAGGAATGTTTTTAACATTTGGACAAGGAGGTCTTTATTTCTTTTTTTTTTTTTTTAAAGTTCTTATTGGTAATCAACCAAACTAGAAGTATAAGCTCTCGTTATTTAAACAAATCAAATTTAAAAAACGTTTTACAAAATCTTCGTAAGTGGTGTAAGGAGCTAATATTTCAAGCATTAGTACTTCGTCTATATTGTATTTGTACTCAGTACAAGAAGTCAATTCGAAATTAAGAAACGCTAGGTTAAATTGTTAATATATCAGTTTTACGAATGCTGGAATACCTCATCTGCACAAGGTTGCTTTAATATTGACACCACCCGTAAAGAGGAAAAGAGGATGACCAAAAGAAACTTGGAGAGAGGCCGTTGAAATTGAACTGAAGGATTACAACAGTTTTAAAACTAAACATGTTTCGGCAAGTCTCTTGCCATCGTCAGAGACTTGCCGAAACATGTTTAGTTTGCTTATTGTTTATTCGCCTTTTTTGTCACTTTATATATCTATCTATATATATTTACAATTATAATTAATGCAGGCGAGGAATCCTGGGAAACCGACATGCTTTTATTGAACGGGACAACTCATAAGTTAGAAATTCTTATATAATGTTAAGAATTGGAACACGGGTATGCAAGTCAGTTATTTTCTTAGCAAAAAAAATTTAAATTTTTTCGAGAAGGAACAAAAGCTATTCGAAAAGATTAATGAGGTTGGGAGAGCATGAGGCAGACCTAGTATTGTATTTATGTATCTGACTGCTAGTTTGAAATAGTTCTAGAAAAATGGATGGAAGCAAGCGGTTTTGATACTTATACATAAATTTTCCAACATGAAAAGAATTAATCTGATCATATCTAGAACCCTTAGTCGGAAAAACAGCGGAGATGAATGAGCTTAATAATTTGACTTGGTTATAGCTCGCATAACTCGTTTCTGAAGTAGGTAAATACGGTTTAAATTAGTAGGATATCAACAGCCCTATATTAATCCTTGTAGTTTACTTTCAAGTCAAAACCAGTTTGTTTGCAGGCTATTCACCCGGGGCTAATCAAACCTATTCTATGAATAGCGAATGTGAAACGTTCCACGATGTTGTAGCAAGGTTGCTTTAGGGACGTCTCACATATCAATTTTGCCCACAGAAAACGTCAATTTGACGTTTCTCTCGAGACCCCCATTCCCCTTAGAAACGTCAAAAATATTTATCGATATTTCTGTGTGCTGAAAACAATTGTTAAGTCTTCAGGTTAACAAAGAATGTCTTCTACGACTTTATCAAAGATACCGCTTTTTCACGTTTTCGATATCTGAGCTGCGCTTTACTGCTGCCTTTAGCTGCTATCATGATCGTATTCAGTTGATGTTTGATAAGTTTAGTATCATGTGACTAGTGACGTAGAAGTAGCAAAAAGAAGGACACATGTGCATGTAATCGACAGGAGCGAGATTAAGAGAACAAATATATTTTACCTAAGAGTGAGATTATTACAGTCTGTGCACAAAATCCCAGTCGTGTCTGATTGCAGACTACATTACATAAATTTTGTGAAAAACAGAAGGAGCTGCCTTCTGACCGATAAATGTAAGGCAAAAGTTATTTTATATCCTTTCCCAAAGTTCCAATGTTTCCAAAAAATCCATTTTTTTTAAATATCGAATTTTCCCACGACATATAAAAGAGAAATGTTACAATCGCCAATCCCCCCCTACCCCCATCCCCCTCCTTCCTCCCGTCTTCCCATCACCCCAAAACGTAAAATTAAGGTTTCCTATGGGTGAAATCGATATGCGAGGTTTCCCTTAGAATAGGCCTATCGACATCGATTGAAAAAACACACTCCTTTATACTGGACTCAGATCAATAAACTTTTGTTTATCAGGTAAGCATAGCTACTTTTAACGGGCTGTCAACTATTACTATAACTAGTTATGGTGATATTGCATTCAATTATAGTAGGTTGTACAATGTATAGTGTATGTATTGACGCTAAAAATGGTGGCCTTAAATGAGTTAATTTAACAACTGTTTAATTTTTTACTTAACGCGGCAATAAACTTGCTTTACTTCAAAAAACATTGATTAGGAAGATTCTGTTTCAACATCACAAAACTTTCTATATATAGTAAAAAATGTAATAAATGTTTAGCTGAAGCAAAATTACTAGTTAAAGAATAATAAAACACACTTGAAATGCATCGATTCATGGTGGTAAACGGAGATTCTTAGCGCGAAAAATGCGCTAAATTTTTGTTATTTTGAGAATGAAGTACGTCCAATTTGGGGGCGTTTCACGTACCACTTATTTTAAGATTGGATTTCAAGTGTAAAGTTGCAAACAAAAAGTGTGTCCTGTTAAAATAAATATCGTTATTTCAGTAACTACCTAATTTAAAACGCAAGGAGCTGACTGTTTTCGAGTTGTCTAAATTACCCATTTTAGCTGGAGCCAGCCTTCTTTCAAAAGTCTCAATTTACTTTTTATTTAATCTATTTGTAATAACTTTGATGTCTTTGGCGCCGACTTGCCCAGTGAATATTAAATAGCGTCAATGATTAACACAAGATTTAGGTTAAAAGGAACAGCATGCGACGGTCGGTTTAATGGTTCGAATAAAATGCCTTTTATTGAGAAAATTATAAATACAATCTTTGTTTATATAACAACCTTGTTGTGAAAGCGTATGGCATAAAAGCGCCCAAAATTTACAAAAAAAAAAAAAAAAATTACATTAACTTACCCGGGTCTTAGAAGGGGCAACGAACGAATATTTCATAAACTGCAACAAATCATAAAAGTAATGTTTTTCGGCAATTTTTCGGAAAAAATTCGTCCACCAACCACAGGAATGTGTCTGTGTCATCTTTTTTTTTTTCTGCCAAACCTGATTCATTTTGCTATCATTACGAGATCGGTAAATGAGTACCAGCGCTTGCTGGGAGCTTCGTGCGATTGATTATTAGTAGCCGGTCCCGTACAGGAGGAGTCAAAGATTCTTTACAGCTTAATGCTACAAAACCGAACTGAACGTCTAAGTGTTGGTAATAAAATTTACACTGAGTAGAATTTAAATGTTCACCCGACGTCATGGTGGCCATGTTGGTGTACTCTTAACAAAAGAATTTTGATTATTTCTTTTGTTTGGGACACCAACATGGCCACTGTCTATTGTGTTTTGTGTCTCTTGGGATTGTGTGAAAACCAAGAATTGCAAACCGCATAGATCTTTAGTAAAACAAACTGGGCCGGCCTCAGATTTTCTGTGTAGCAAAAGTATAGCTATGACGTAGACACGACTTCAACAGACATTACTTTCAAGTCAGTAATTCGTTTTATACAATGTAGTGGATTGAAGTAATCAAAACCTACGAGTTATAGCTTTGCAGTGACAAGAATACAATGCACAAATCAAGCATTTGGAATCGGATGACCAACAGAACCTATGCATGCTCTCGCAATAGATTTCCATACAACTACAAAGTTGTGATTGCTAAAAACTTTGAAACCAAGCTAACTGCATTAGAACATTCTTAGAATAGTGGTCAGTGAGATTCAACACTCTATTATGAAAATCAACAGGTTTATTCTTTAATTACCGTGGAATATCCATTTTAACAGCACTCTCTAAGGTCTTGGAAACGTACGTGGCTCGTAGACTTGTTGACCTCATCTCTGAATCGTTCTACTCTCTCCAACATAGCTTCAGCTCTTCTCTTTGCGCTTCTAAATCTATTTCTTCGAACTATATGCCCCGACGACTATGCCGAAACAACTCTTTACTAGCAATACTTGTATTAGGATAAAAATAGTTCTAGTGGAGGATTTAGCTTTAATTATGATTTTATTATTTTGAGCTGATTTATCGTTATGTTACTACAGCACATTTGCACCATTGTATTTTTGCATCTTTTTATTTCGTCTGCTAACTTAATTAGGGAGTCTGGTCAGTAGGACCCGATGCGTCATATGCCTCATTTCCTACGCTTCTGCTCTGGTCCATCTTCCAGCAAATATTGTAGATAAACAAGTCATATCTATGAGACCCCCTCAAACTAAGTTTTACCTAGTTTTATAAAGACAAAGCTCCGCGGCCCCTGTACTAAGACTGCTTTTCAAGGTTGAAATCCTCTCTTCATTCATGGAGTGTCCGAGTCTAATAGTTCCACTAAACTTAGGTCAAAAAAGTCCTCAAAATGAAAGAAATTGTAACAGAAGGTTTTTCAACGGATTATTGTTTCTTAATATCAATACAATCACCGGAAGTCACAAAAAATCTGTCCATGGGAGCATCCTGAAAAAAGTGAGTTTCTAAAGGGTACTGAATTCATGTTTTTATTTAGCATGGAAACGAGGCTGGGACTGGAAGTTACATTTTGCTCTTCTAAAATGCTGTTTTTGCAAAGTTTTTGATACTTTTTTCGCCTTAAGTTTTGAGAGAGAACCCTTGCTCAACAAAACTGAAACACAGATAATTTCATACGGGAATATTTTTTTTTATTTTCAATTTAGTCATTCAGAGTTCGCGTAAACAGGGGTCGAATTTTGTTTTGGACTCGAATAAGTGTAATTCTAGAGTAAAAAAATAAAAATTAAACTAGTAGTAATCAAAGATTAGGTAAGTGCGTTCGAGGCTTTTCTATTTTGTTAAGAATTGACTGAATAAAGTAGCCGAATAAAAAAAAAAGAGCCGAGTTTGCGTTCTAGCTGGTTGGAGTTTTCGATATTACTACAGTTTTTCTTACGATATCTCCCTTTAGCCCGACAATAACATGAAAGCCAGGCTTCCTTCCAAAAGACCCTGAAATGCGATGGCATCGAGCTACGGATTTCTCGTGTGATGTCGCCCTTTAGCCCGACAGTACCCAGGCCTCTGCGACTTTAAACTGGCTTGCGATAACATGGAAGAGAGGCTTCCTTCCAAAGATCTTTAAATACGATGGCATCGAGCTTTTTCTATATGTTTCTAGATATATAGGCTCGAAATCGACATGATTAGTAAGCGTTCTCGCAAAAAGTAAAAAAATGATATTCCTTGTAGTTAAGTTGTAGACTGTGAGCCAGGATAAATGTGAAAGAAGAAAATTGTTATGCCAAGATTATGTTCCGGTGTGTGTTTGTTAGATGTGAGAGCAAAGAAACAGTTCCTGAACCATAGATTTTATAGAAACAGTTTTACATATAGATAAGTTTTACACCGTAGTAAAAAAAAATTTTTTTTTTGTTAACGTTTCGGACATGTAATCCTTTGTCTTTATTGATTCACTCCAACGAAGGACTACAGTCCGAAATGTCAGTAAAAAAAAATTGTTTTCACTACGGTATAAAACTTATACATTTGTAAAACTGTTTCTGTAGAAACACCGACGCAGTATTCCATTATAGATTTTATAATGTTAAAAGAAGGTTATTTAATATTCACATGGTTGGTCTACAAAGGGATGAGGAAGATCTTGAGATCGAATGAATGTATAGTAGGAGTTGTGAAATGAAATGCGGAATGTTTGTGTTGATCTGTGTGCGATAAGACTAAGTAATTGCGGTAAGGTTGTTTTTGGTTGTTTCTTTGGAAAAGTATGGGGACTTAACTTTCGGTACGGAAGAAATGTTTTTATAGAGAAAAGTACAGCTAAATATATTGTGAAGTCATTTTACTTGGAGGGGTATTTCATGAATCATTGCTTTTGTATTGATTAAGAGTAATATGAGTGACTGCAACTGTTTATGTTGGTATTTTTCCATTCGTGCTCGTTTCTTTCATGGCAGTTTTCTTATGTAAAAACGAAACCAAGCACTCTCAAACAATATACACAATAGATTGATTGCGAAACGGTAAATGGTGAAACGGAAAATTACAAACGGGTAAGTTGCCGAAGAGTGAAATGAAATGCTACACAAAATTTAAAATTTAAAAAAAGTCTTCTTAAAAAAAAAAAATTAAAATCTTTAAGATTTATTAGTTTAGATGTAAAAGCCTTCTGCATGTGCATTGATTCGCGTGATTAACTAATGAACAAAAATGCGGAGAAAATAGATTGAACCGATCCCCTACCGATTCTCTATTTTTGCCGAAAAGGAAAAGGTGAAACTACTAAGAGATAGAGTTGAAAGTTCTTGGTTGAAATCAGAATGGCTTGTTTTGAAAATCGCTTGTGTTCGAAAGACCTATTATTTTAAAAAAGCAAATGAAGAAATTGATACTAAACAAATTAAGTTAAATTTAATTAAATTTTGGTTTTTTCCTGTTTTTGTTAACCCACACTGCTACGAAAATTCACTCAGGACAGGAAGCCTAAGAATTGAAATAAAAGTTATTTACTAGCGCAAAAACTTTATAACACGTAGCTGTCAGTAGAGCGCATTGTTCAAAAAAGCTTAAGGGAGTAAAACTAAAGTTATTAACCCATGGGTTATATTTGATGCAATTAGCGCCTTCTCAGTTGGAGATTTGCACACTCAAAAAAGCGGTCTCTGTACTTTAGCCTTCCCGTAGGCAACTAAACATCAATTTCAAGTAATTTCGCACAATCACGCGAGGGCCTAGCGAACCCAAAAGCGAGAATAGCCTGAGTACGTGAGTTTTATAAAGCAGCAGTTTTCCAACTACTGTTAGACCTCATATAAAATGAGCCAAAAGAGCATTTTGAAAAATGTTGAAGTTTGTCTTCTGACTCCACAAATGCTGTAAAACAAAACCCCATTTCAAAGCGAAAGAAACGCAAAATATCGGTCGCCCTGCGCGAATGTATCGTGAATGCAGATACAGCAGATAAGACCAATGCAGATACAGCAGATAAGACACTCACATAAAATGAAACCGGTTAAAGGTGGTTAAACTTTTTTCATAAAGCCATGATATAGCACTTTAGCTATTATTTATGAAAGGTAATGCAAATAGTCTTGTTCTAGAGCGTCCGAGACTTTGACTAACTCATTATGTTTATGGCTATAAATTCTGATAGGCGGACTAGTTCCCACAAAATGTGGACGCTTTTCTTATATTTTTTAGATGAGATGTATAATGAGTGGTTGCACTAACAGTTCCTTTCAAATGACATTTAGTTTACCTTGGGAGTCAGGTTGGCGTAGTGGTCATCAGTCGCGCCTCCCACCTCTACGACCCGGGATCGAGTCCGCACGTGGGCT
>JANCMA020327800.1:0-11818 GCA_024336925.2 Zoanthus solanderi | reverse complement strand
GAAGTATAAACCTCGCTTTACGAGCAACCAAAAATTCTCGAAATCACTGTTAGGGTTAGGAGTAATGGTTAGGGTTGGATGTAAGGATTTTAAAATCTAAATCTAAATATATTTAAGTCGGCAAAGGCGGTAGACATCACGCCAACTGTAATATCTTGGTATTATATGGTGCAATTTTGAGAAATTTATCGACTGTCGGACACGGAGTTTTATTAAATCCCTATACGACTGTCGAACACAGAGACACAGCGTTTAAAATAATAAACTTTACCTTAATCTACTTTATTTTTTTGGTTTTTTAATTGACCACACCGAGATTAGTTAGTTAAAGTTGGATGTTAGATAAAGTACTGCATTGCACTTCGTTTTTTGAGTGACCTTAGATTTTGCGATAACTCACTCTACTTCTAGTTCTACTTCTACATTAATATTCTGCAGGCCTATACTGGCAAAAAAGCAGAGGAAAACGCTGGCTCGCTTTCTTAGCTAAACTATTGTTTTTAATATCAACTACTACCATAAGAACACTTTAGCTAAAATCTATTTGGTCAGAAATTAAGAACATTCTCATAAAAAACCAAGGTTGATACTGGACAGGCAAATTTTAGCATTATTTATAAGGTCAGAAGCATTTAAAATTCTTGGTTACGATCAAATCAAAACAATATTGTTTGGATCCTATTTTTTCTTTTACTTTAAAAATAGCAAATATTCAAAATTTTATGTTGAATGAAATAAATTGTTTTCATAATTGATATGGGGGTGAAATTTCCAAACTTAGGCATACTTAATTATACATAAAAATTATGCATAAAATTCTTACCAATTTTCTATTTATTTATTCCTATTATACCTAACCCACTGGGACCCAATATGCTCCAAAATGAAAATTATCCATATATGATAACCAAACAATTTGTACCCAGGACCTTTTCTACCTAGACATTTTGTACCAAACAGCAGATGTTTTATACCCAAATAGGAGACATTTCGTAAAAGTCAATTCTTAAACAGACCTGGAAAGGAGAGATTCTAGAACAACTTGCCACACAATTTGGTTATAAAACCAATGTTAAACTATTTATTCCATGGTCCTTAGTACCAAAGTCAAAGTTACAATTGATAAGTGAGTTCTTCTGCCCGTCTGCAGTACCAGAGTCAAAATTACAAATGTTTCAAACAAAATTAATTCTTCTGTAGTCTGCAGTATAAAATTAAAAATGATAATTATAAAACTAGTCTTTCTGCAGTCCCCTGTGCCAAAGTTAAAATTACAAATTCTAGTAAAACATACAGTTATATAATTATGTAATATTTCAAACAACATAAAACTTAATTTGATAGAGAACTTTTGACGGAAGTGATTAATGCAACATTATAGTGAAACTCTGATACATAGGTAATTGTTTTTCATTAATGCAGGAACGGGCCAATATCCACACCCCCCTGTGGATGAGGCAGTTTTTCACTTTGACCCTAAGAAAACTCTTTTCTCAGGGGTCTTCAGAAATGTATATGGTGAAGTGTTTTATTGGGGTAGACCTAAGAAATTCAGTAATATTCAAAAACCCCACAGAAAAATAGCTGTGGATGACATAAATGTTATGTTCTTCCCTTATAACTTCCCTGCAGATGAAGCAAATTTTCCAAGACACCCCTCGGAAAAAAAGTAGAAATTTTAATTATTAATTCCTGTCCTACACTTCAGAAAACTAATAAAACAAAGTTACCCCTGAGAAATTTTTGAAGTAACCATATCCCTTCAGAAAAACTAATCCATGGGGGGGTATGGTTATTAAATGGAATGGCCCAACCCTGTGTACATGTCAAATCTTTTCAACCTGGATTTTATTAAATCAGCTCAATAAAATTATGATAAAGAAACATTTCCTTCAATTTCATTTGTTTACAGGTTGCTGTGGAGCTGGAATATGCAAAAAGCATGTTCGAACTTAATAAAAAAGCTAACCCTACTGAAGAAATACTGGGATGGTTAGTCAGTAGTTTTGATAATATATACTTGATAGAATAAATTATAATATGAAACCAACTGTAATTATTGGCCATTGTGGAATTGCTCAGGGAACTGGGACAAATTTCAATTTTTAATCAATCGATATATTAACACCACCACATAAAAGATCAAATTCAGAGTTGTCATTTGACCAAGTTTCATGGTGCTTTTGGGATAAACAGAGACGAAGTTACAGACCTTGAAACATGGTTCAAAATCAATACAAATGTCTGTAATGTGGAGACAGCATCCACCAAAACCATATAGATTCTTAAAATGTGTTATCATTTTTTGGAGAACTGTAAAATCTTATCATTCAGTCAGCATTTGAAAGAAGTTGAGATGAAAATCACGTATGCTTGCCCATTTTTAAGAGTATAGCAGAAATCAGAAAAAATTTAAGAGTTTATAAGGTTTTGGGGGACGCTGTCTCAACATTACAGACATTTGTATAGATTTTGAACCATGTTTCAAGGTCTATAACTTGGTCTCTGTTTATCTTAAAAGCATCAAACTTGGTCAAATGACAACTCTGAACACAATCTTTTATGTGGTGGTGTTAATTTATCGATTGGTTAAAATTTCAAACTCGCCCCAGTTCCCTGCTCAATTCCGGAATGGCCAATTGGTTGTCAAGGTTAGATACTTCTTGCAAGATCTGTGGAGTGTATCGAGTTACAGTTGTGATATAACCTGCATTGAACTTTTATTCCATAGATTTCTACATCCTCTACATCTACATTTTTTTCGAATTCCAACATTGTTCTATTATTTTTGTCAGTGCACTAGTACAGATTTCTTGCCTCTGAAATCAACACAAATACTTTTGGTTACCTAATCTTCTGTTCCATTAGAAATACTTCGTAAATACGGCTCGTGTCTCTCAGAAGCCCTGGTGGTGCATTTGGCCGTGAGGAACATGGACGATTTTACCACAGTTAACTATGTTTACAAGAAATACTTTCAAGTTAACCCACCAGCAAGGTAATTAAGGTTAGAATGGCAATAATACTTATACTATGAAAAATAAAAATTCCAAATAGTAATGGACAAAAGTAATGTTAAAAATACAATTAAATGACAAGAGTTTATCTTCATTATAGCCTGCAACCAAAGAATGTTTGTCCAAAGTAAAGATTGAATAAATTAATTATTAGGTCTTTATGTTAAGAATACTTGCATGTTGTTTTCATCTATGCTCACTCAGTTTTCATCTTGTGGTGGAAAGGCACTATCAACATAGCGAGTTGAAAAAGTTTAACATTGACGTTTTTGCTGATACGATATCTTCACAACATGAGTCTTTAAATTATCTAGAGGCTAGGTTTGTTATGTCGGCGGCATGAATGGTGCAGTTAGTAAGTTCTCTGCCTTCCGACCACAAGTTCCCAGCTTCGAAAGTGTTTTAATGAGTTAGTGAGTCATGATTCAAAATGTTTAACCTGAGAAAAAAAGCACCGGTAACCCTACTTTAACCCTAACCTAAAGCCAACCCCAATCCTAATCCAAACCCTAAACCTAATCTTAGATGAAAAACCGCTGACTGACTCATAACTTGACTTATTACTCGTTGACTCATTGCTTCTCCGCATGTTCAATCCCTGGCTCTGTTGAGATTTGAACATTTGTGTGACTTTTTTTCTGCATAAGGTAACTCAGCTTTCCATCCGTCCAAGGTTGGTAAATGAGTACCAGCTTCTGCTAGGAGCTAACCTGCGGTGGATTAGTGTCCCGCTCAGGAAAGTCAAAGAATTTCTTCTTCTTAATACTACAAAAACTGGAGATGCTGTAAGGCTGTATGGGCCAGTTGGCTCGTAAAGCATTTACCTAACTTTTAGGTTTGTCATGTAGTTAGCATTCCAATGCAGCGGCATTTTCCAGCTCAAAATTAGTCGGGTTACACTTAGATGAAAAGTCAGTGTTAGGGTTCAGTTCTCCTTTAGCCTTTTTCATCGTGATCAACTTTACGTGCAAAAGTATTAACTCGATGTTGAAGAAAGCAGTGGGATGATACTTTAAATCTCGGACAAGAATCTTAAACGAGATGCCGATGGAAAATGGTAGTTTTCTCTGACTTGTGGTTCTACTTGTGCACAGTATCTATCTATTTTTTGCAAAATTTGTGTTTGATTCAAAAGAGGCCGAAGTCGAGTAACAATGCACTGTTTAGTGTAATGCTATTTGTTCATCTTTGTCTATTAGAGTTTGCATTGAATTGGATCTACCCGTGGGGGTTCTACTACAACTAGATTGTCTCGCCTATACGCCAGGGTCAGATATGGTAGCCTCTCAACATCGCAGGGAGACCATGCATGTGCAAAGTGTCTCACACTGGGCTCCGGCTAATATTGGTCCCTACAGTCAGGCTGTCAAGGTAAATATAACGGCACACTTAGATTTCAACAATGAATGTGCAGTCCACGAAATTCTGTTTTTCTTCAAGTAGGAAAACGGTTACATATGTATCAAAGGTCCAGGCTTCTGCCTTGGTTTGGAGCAGTGTCCGCCATCAAAGTTTGAGTCGATCGGGTATCAAGCTTAGGGTCTATGTCAATCCTGGATTTTATAAAACTACGTACCTACTTCTGTTGAGAAGTTTAATTTGAGATGGAATTGTTGGAAAGCAGTTCTCCAAAACCCAGGGTGGATCTCCTTTTTTAAAAAACAAGCTTCCAATTGGAAAAAAAAAAATTAGTTAAATATGGGTTGTAAACTCTCACACGAAGTGAAATGTTCAGGTTTTTTTTAACTATGGAAGGTTCGTGTAAAATTAAAGCTTTTTAACGTGTGGCTTCGTCATGTTCAATATTGTAATTTAATACTACCTTGCGTTCATGGTTTGATCATACCGTTGGAAAAGCAGAAAGGTGAAGTTTCGAGCGTTAGCCCATTGTCAGAACAATTAAAATGTTAAAAAAAATGAAAGGTTTATATGGGGAAATTTAGGGACAAAAATTTGAATTTTTTTCACTAGACATTCGGACTGGTAATCACTAGACTTTAAAAGTTTTTTCATTTACAAAATGTTTTTTTCTGTGGAACCCGAGTACCCACGACACATCAATCTACATGTTCCCATTGTTTTGAGAAAGTTGCATGCAGGCAAAACAGAACATACATTTGAAATGAAATTGGCATTTGGAATGGAGCACAAACATTTCAAATCTTCATTAAAATCATAAATGGAATGCTGCGTCGGTGTTTCTACAGAGACAGTTTTACAAGTAGTTAAATTTTACACCATAGTGAAAAAGAATTTAAAAGAACTGACGTTTCGGACTATAGTCCTTCGTCGTAGTGAATGCATAAGTTATAAATAAAGTTGTGTTTATATAGCGATGTAAAGGAAGATAACGCAATGAGATAGGTATGTAAAACACAAAAGGAATAAAAAGGATAGAGATGTGTGAGAAAAAAATTGTTAAAAGACAAAAAGGTTCGGAGACAACAGAAGGTTAACAGAAAGTGAAGCGTTCATTTATCCCATGGGGATTAAAAGTGCCCAAATCGTTACCGCCGTTGATGACAGAAAGACCAAATGCAACAAACTCAGAATTCTTAACGTTAACTATCGCCTCTGATAACTCTAAATGGTTGTTTTTTTTATTTTTTTTTTACAGCTTGGTCATCTCACATATATATCTGGCTGTATTGCATTGCATCCTGCCTATATGTCAATAGTCGAAGGCGGACTAGGAGTTCAATCCGCCTTGTCCTTGAGACACGTTGATAGAATAATCAGTGCTTTTACGCCTGGATCATCACTTGTAAATGTTTTGCAAGGATTCTGTTATGTTACATCAATCAGCAGTGTATCGGTAGCTAGAGCTTCTTGGAGAGCTGCATGGAATGATAAGGTAACGTAATATTTTTTTCATTGTTTTATTGATAGATGGGTGATGGAGGCCATTACATTGATAAAGTATGAGGTCATGATATTATTACATCCATTTTGATATTCAGCTCATTCTACAAGAGGAAACAATAAATTTATTATTAGTATTGATAACAAGATATGTCATCCTAAAGCTGATTATTCCCCTTGGTTAATAAAATTAACCGTTAGAATTTATACAGCCTGAGACAAAATAGCGTTTGTCATGCAAGGTCGATGATATCGTGCAAGGTCGACAAAGTCATACAAAGTCGATCATGAATTTTTACAAGCCCGATGAAGTCGTTCAAAGTCCTTGAAGTCATGCAAAGTCGATGAAGTCTTGCAAGGTCGATGAAGTCTTGCAAGGTCGATGAAGTCACGCAAGAACGATAAGTCTTGCAAGGTCAAGGAAGTCACAAAAGGTCGATTAGGTTACATACTATTTTCCTACTGTACTCATCAAATGTTTTCCAATCGGGGCTGGAGTTAAACCTAAACTTCTACCTACACATCCAATGATGTCAAAATTACGGGTGTTAAAATTAATTTTACAATTATGTAGCTAGATGGCATAACTACCATTTCATGATCCTTTGTTCTGTTCAGGTGGAAGACCCCGTTCCTTGCCGAGGTTTGATGTCCTACATTGTTGTGCCAGCTCTCCCACGTGAGGCACTGGTAGAGTGGCACGTAGTCACTCATGACTGCCCGTCCAGTTGGCAATGTGAGTTCTCTGAATTTGGATCTAAGTGTAGCTCTGAGTTCTTCCTCTCTTCACTAAAATGCAGGGTTTTGAGGCTTGAAAAGATCAAACAAACTTCTTATGGAATATACACAAACTGTGTGGCGAGATTGTCTTTCCATCTTACTCATCCAAAAAAAATAGTGTATTGCGCTGAGCGGGACTCGAATCCACGTCTTCCCGTTTTCTAGTCAGGCCTACTAACCACTAGACAATCAGGGACCACCAGGCTAGCAACGTAGCAGGTTACTGTAGTGTTGAAGTTATCGGCTTTGGTACCGCGTGGGCCTAATTATTTCATAAGTTGTTTTCTTCATTGATGATAGAGGTAAACGTAAAGGTTTCTTTTATTTAACGTCGGTAGTTCGGTCAGTTCATAGAACTGTTTTCAGTGGAAGCCGCCGGTGCGCCCTTTACCCCCTCCCTCTGTCAGTGATCTATGTTACGGGTATTTAAAGCTACAGCTACACAAACCAGAGAAAAATTGGAACAGACGTTGGAGTCAATGAGAATCGAACTGGGGACCTCCAGCACAGAAGGCAGCGTACTTACCAACTGTGCTACACGCCTGTTCCTATGATGATAGAAGTCACTACACCTAATATACTTTCATCTTTTTTATATTTATCTAATGCGTGCTCTTTGTTTTGCACTGAGCATTTTTTTTCTAACATAGATGTTCAAGAAGTGAGAAAACATGCAGAATTTAAGTTGCATTACGAACGAATATGGAGCCCTGATGACAACTACTGCGCAACGAACTGCTCAGTTGGTAAGATGATTTTATAACATTATCGCAAGCAGTTAGATGGAATATGTGATAGTACGACATTCTTGCAGCCTGTAAAACTCGGCTTTAAGGCTTCGTTGAAGACGGGCTATAGGGACTTTAACAACCAAGACGCGAAGGCTTTTAGGCACAATTCCCGGGAAAGTCTGAAAAGAGAATGACTTTGTATACACTCTGCTTGGATATTTTATTTCCGATGGGCCGTTTTAAGGGCTTCGCGTTCTGTTTCGTAAAGTCCTAATATTTCCCCAATCCGTTGTATATTATACTGGGAGTACGAACTGCTTTTTCGAGCCTTATAATCACGTGAAATCTTAACCACAAACTCTGGTTCCAACAGAAGAAAAGTCAATTGTTGACGTACTGTGGCTTTAATGGATAGAGCACAGTTGTGCACTTTCTAAGCAGCGTTATTGGCCAAGATTATTGGAGGCTACGAGTTGTTATTCTGGTTATCTTTTCCATGCAGTGTCGAAGCCTTCTCCCGAGTTTCCTAAGTGAACCATAAACCACGTTTAATTCTTTTTTACAAAACGTGCGAAATGAATGGGTTATTTTATTTGGTTTTTAAGCCTTAGTTTGCAGTGGGAACTCTCAAACCGTGAACGCTATGGCTTTATTTTCACTTCATTTATACTTTGTTTGTACTTTTTTTTCACTTACTTTTTTCAGAACGAGCCAATCACAGCTGCGGGTCGATGCAACGGCCGAGACATTTTTTTCACGTTGTGGCGCCGTGATTTCACGGATGTGATTTGCTAGTTCTGGAAAAACATAAGGGATATCTATTATGGACTAATAATTGTTACCGGAGGTTTTCCTATTTCCTTTACGGATAATATTCGATAAAGTCAAGTAATAGCCCTTGTTCAATCAGTTGGGTTTTTTTCTCCTTTTAACTGCAGAACACGAGACTAGAAAGAATTGTTCAGTGAACCAGTTACAAGACGTCATGGAGACTTTTGTAGGAGAACTCAAAAACCTTCTGGAAAACTGTAAATTGACATTAAAAGATATCGTAACAGCCAAAATATTTTACTGCAAATCTGCGACTTTGGCTTCATCTTTGGCTGTTAGGAAAGTTGTACAGAGGATTTTCTTGGATGAGCACGTAGACGAACAATCATTTGCGATATTGCCGGTGAATGGCGTTGGAATATCATCAATTATGCTTCTCTGTTTTACCTTTAAAATGACGGAAGATAAATCAGAACTCAATATATAACTTGCATCTTGTTTCCTTCTGAGAGATATACATGTGCCAAATGCACTCTGGCAACTTAAGATGGGAAAATAGTAAAACAACTTTATTTCATACATACTGAGATTTTCGCATGAAAAAACACTGAGCGTATTATTAATATGCAAAACTCATTGGCCAATAGGAGTCGCGGGTGATACCTTTTCACTAATGAAAAAGCGTCGTTTGTCCAATCAATATCGAGAACGCTAGTTTTTAACTAGTGATACCGTGGCAAACAATCCCCATTAACAAACCAACATGGTGACGTTTGCTTTTGACTGCTCAGTTGAATCATTTATTGAAGAACAAGAAAAACAAAACACTATTAAGGCCAATGAAAATTGATGTTGTTTCTCGTCAGTCACATTCAGAAAATTGATGAAGGAATTTTTCATTTTTTATTAATTTTCAATATTGGACAAGTATGGTCGTTTTGAAGGCATAAAGCTGTTTTTTTAGTTTATAGTATAACGCGATGAAATCGAAGTTGAAACTTGTAATACAAAAACAATTTTTTTGATCGTAAAAAAAACCAGGAAAAATATTTTCGAACCAAAAATTTGTGATTAAACTGTTGATGAACCATTAATATCTTTGTTTTTCAAAAAATAATGAATAATGAAAATATTCCACGCGATGGCTAAAATTCCATGCGGGCGGTGACAAGAAACATGACATCAATTTTCATTGGCCTAATATATTGACTGATACCAAACCGTCAGCTTGCCGAAGCTACATCTTCGATCTATTTGAAGGGACGGTTTGGCGTCTGCCCTCAGTAATTTTTTGCTTTGTAAATCCTCCTTCAATTTTCTCTACCAAATGCCCAAGATGAGATTAGATATATTCCTTCATTAAAGGGCTATGTCACCCTGTTTTAGCATCGTTTTGAAATCCTAAATATGCCTTGCCCTCATCTGAATTCCAAAAATAATAGTTTAGGTTTGTTATTTCAGACTATAATGACGTTTAATTCTGTTTTGTGTCATTTGTTGCTACGGATGGCAAGGATAGAAATGGATTGAAACTTAAAAAATTGGGCCAATTTTTCACGTTTTGAAGCTATCTGAAAAAATACTTATTATGGGTTGTTCTTTTTTAAAGCATTTCATTAGATATTCACCTCACAGTTTATCAGGAACATTTTGTGCACAAGTAAAACCACTAAGAAACGATTTTAGCGAAAAATTGACCCAAAACAACAAAATTGTCGTGACATAGCCCCTTTAACTCTTCTATTTTGTATTCTAGTATAGATAGCAAAAACGTGCTAGTAGCTAACTTGAAGTCAATATATTGGGCACCATGGCCACGTTAGTAGCGGGCTTTACCCCTTTGAACTATCATAAAAGATAGTGAGCCTGATTGCTAGTAGCCGTGTACAGCCGTTTCGGCCTTTTTGGGGAACCTGAGCTTGTTTGCTAGTATGCCATTTTTCGTAAAACATAGCAAAGTTGCAACAAAACAAAGAAAATTTTTAAATAGCGAAAAAGTTTTTAAAAAGTTGCGCGTCCGTACGCGCCCAACAGATGACCTACTTTCTGACGTGCTGCTTTAATGCAGCAAAAAAGGGAGCAATGACCACGGCTGTTGTAATAAAAAATTATTCTTGTTTAAAAATCCATCTTGAAATGTGACGTCTGTGCGTTGTAGTGCCAGTCTCTACTCTTGATAGAAACAATAGCAGTGAACGAGTGGGGTTTGGCACTGCAACGCAACTACATTACATTTCAAGATGGCGGCCCGCAGAAAATTCAATGATCAAAACAAATCACCTAGCGTGAATCATTTTGAGAGAGTTATCAAATTTGAGAGCTCTGCTGATGCAGACACAAGTTGAGGAAAACTCATATTTGAGATTAATATTGTTGGACAGCTGAGGTTCCTTTAAAGTGCATATGAAGTGAAAAATTCGAAAGAAGTTTTATGTGTTAGTTGAAAAGACGTTTCTTAAACTGGAAGGATGGTGTTGAAAATTTTTCAATATCACATTTAGTTCTCGAGATATACTTTGTAAACAGTTTGAAGGACTTGCTGACGAAACTTTACAAATTGATTATGGAGATGATAGGCTATTCGAATCTAGCATTTATCTAGTTCTACTAATCATAATCAACTTGCAAAGTTTCGTCAGCAAAGCCTTCAAATTGTTTACAAAAAACAATACTTTTATTATTAACAAAGTCAGGAAACACAACTTATGACGTCATCTAATTAAATATTCAAACGTGAATATCTCGAAAACTAAATGTGATATTGAAAAAAATTCAACACCATCCTTCCAGTTTAAGAAAAGTCTTTTCAACTAACACATAAAACTTTTTTCGAATTTTTCACTTCATATGCATTTTAAGGTTATTGTTTTTGCCAATTCCGTCACCACGCATTGCCGTCCCTCCCTAATATTACACTTCAAGGTCAAACTGCTAATAATTAAGAATCCTTGTTTGCAAAAACTGAATCGCATTTTGCGCGTGGATAATCCACCAGCATCGGAATGGTCGTGGGGTAAAAAGTGTAACAATAAAATGTCACTTCGTCCAATCATATCACTGTTCATCTAATCGATGAAAAGTCGCTGATAAATATTGAGTCAATTCTTAGTCGTTCGTGATTTTAGCCAATCATGTTTGTTGTATGAAGCAGAGGGAGTCACTCCACGAGCATCCACAGAATGCCTTTGATTCACAAATTTGTGGAAGATCGAAATAGAAAATTAATGATATAAAAATAAGAAATCGCGTAGTCGTTGATTAAACTCCACAGCTGAAACTTTTTTGTAAAAAGGTCTATTTGTTCAACGGCAACGTGTGGCAGTTATTTTTCAACTGAAGTTTATTTGTGTCGCCCTTAAAATAAAACATCTGTGTTCTACAAGAATGTGTTTGCGTCTCACTTTGGCGGAGGAGATGTGCCGGATTCTCCACCATCTAGCGTTTTAAGGAGTCTGAATAGCCCAGCAGCTTCTCGTATTCGACTAAACTCGATACAGAAGGCCTGTACTTCAATAAACAGATCCTGTATAAAATGTAACCAAAAGTATTAGACGTAACAGATATACAACACTTATTAGTGTAAACCTACTAACGGTCTAACACGCATCCTGCATTCTGATTGGCTACTCTACTAGAGGTCTATTTGTGATAGCCTAC
>JANCMA020327696.1:0-11818 GCA_024336925.2 Zoanthus solanderi | reverse complement strand
TCATGTGGCTGAAGAACGCGACACAAAAAAAAAAAAAAAAAAAAAAACACGGGGCAAACCTAAACATGTGCCGCGCTTCGCTGCTGGCACAAGTAAAAAAGGCAAATTTTGAAACTAAAAATACGTAAGTCAGTTATAAATTTCTTTTCACTACGGTGTACAAGTTATCAATTTACAAAACTGTGTACTTTGAATGCACTTGCATTCCCACTGAGGAAGGCAAAGATAAACTTAATAACTGATAAACCTAAATTGAAATTGAAATGTGTTGTTTATTTTTTGAAATTTAAAATTATTTTTACAATTGTAAGTAAATTTGGTTAGAAAAACGCAACAACCCACGTACTTGTAGATTTTGCCCACAGGCTTCCCAAACTTAAAATTCTACTTTTTTATGCGTCTAAGACTTGTTTCTAAAGTTTTGGTACAAACGACTATCTTGTACTTAGTGTTAGATACTACATAAGTAACAACTTCCGAATGTATGGGAAATTTGTTGTCTCTCCTATACAGGAATGTTGACATTTCTAAATAGCTCATATTCAATGATATTTAGCGCAATCCAACGGCTCCATAAAGAACAAAAAGAATCCAAAACACAGATACAAAAGTTCAAGAAAGAATATTGTTCTTTATTTAATATCATTGCAGAATTGTTCATGATATTTGTGATTGTAGTGTTCTATATGTTTAGCTTGTAGCACTAATTGTCTGTGCTGCCTGTGTTGGGACCTGAATCGGAAGTAGACTGGGGACAACTGTTTTATGGTTGTTTGAGGTTTCAAACATGGCTTCTGTTATTGCATGACACCAATTATGAGAAACACATGTCTTAAACTGAAAACAGAAACAAGTGCTTCACCCAGCTTTGACTAGTAAACTGTGCTTTATGACGGCTTTCACAAGCTCTGTTGACGGTCCGGTGTAAAATGCGTTGGTGGCCTTTTCTTTTCCACAAGTCCTGTGTTAAACTGGTCGTTGCTTGTCTTCTAACTCTTGTAATAACATTGTATTGGAGTTGGCATCTGTGTTCGGTCACAACAACAACTATACTTCCAGAACTGAAATATCCAAATGTTGTGAGAAACCAAGTTCCGCCATCGCTGACAGATTGTAGCAAATTTATTTCTAAAGTAAGTAGAGCGAGTGAAGCTGTTCAGTCGCATAGAAAGTGCCCCCGAAAGTTGCCATTTCAAACACTTGACATTGTCATCAATGATGGTAGAACTGTCGACGGAAGACTTGACTCAGAAAACGAAGAAGCTTATGTACCTTTTTCCTTTATTAAAGAATACTTTGAGGTTTATGGTGATATTCAAGAAGATGAAAATGGTAAACAAATTTTAAATTGGAAACATTCTTATTCAGAAGTGAAGAAATTGGAAATGCAGTATGATCACAAAGGACCGTATTTATGGTTTCAAAACTACCACGTCGAGGGGAGATCGCGTGTGAAGTGTATTAGCGGCATTGAAGAAGTTCCGGTGTCTACACAGTGGGATCCCAAAGGGTATTTTTATCCCATACAAATTGCTCAGTTCGGCTTAGAACATTACAGTAAACTGCAGTTACAAACCCTTTCTACGGCCAAGGTTTTCGAAGATGCCGAAAAACCGGCTGAAATGAACTGGGAACTCGGCGATTCAGCTGCTAAGGTGAAAAATGTCTTTGTGAAAGAAAGCAGCAGCCGAGCGATTCACTTCAAAACTGAAGGTAAGTCGCGGTTTCAGGTTTAAACTAATTTGATGCTCGAATTTTATTGAAACTGAAAGATATCTCGCACTCCATCTCGATCGCAAAGAGCTTTAGTTTTGTAGCTATGTTTTATTTGTATTAATTATTCGATTTCCGTAGTATTGAAAAAAGGAAATTTACCTCGATGTACAAATATACATATGATTAAGTAAATTGTTATAATAAAGTAAATAGCGGTTTTATTTTTATTTGGGTGTTTACATTAGTTATATGAAGCCCCAAATGTTATTACGCCATATATGTATTTAAAATTCTAAACTACTAATGGTGGACTGGTAAAAAAATATCGCGCACATTTCTCTTTTCAAAATAAAAGTATGCAAAAAATTTTTTTGCTGGACGCAACTTAGAATGCAGTGAAATATGTCTAGGAAGAAGGTTGCTGCCATTAGCAATTTGCCTCGGGGTAAAGCTAATAAGTATGTCGCGACATGATCTCTGCTTCTATTCTGTCTTTACAAGAGGAAAGACAAAACACTCTCAATCAATAATTAGAAGTTCAGATATATAGGCCCTGATTTATTATATACCATTGTTTATGAATTTAGGATGACATTGATTATAAAGGCTTTTTATTCAAATAAACATAAACGCTTACAATCTGAGGTTTGCCACAGAATTGAGAGAAATAATTTCAGACTAAATTTGATTATTCATGTTTTACCATAATTTTGTTGATTGAATATCTGATAAAATTGTAAGTTCATTTCAGCCAAAAGTGAATCAGTTTTATCCTGCTGGTTTTGAGACGTGTGTTTCTTACATTACTATAATATATAGTGAATTCTACATTATTTAACTTTATAATTTGGAAAGGTGGAACAAAATATTTGAGCCATGCACTCGCTGCCAAAAAAGAAGTTTTCATCTTTGGCAAGATTGGCAAGCCAATTAATTCACTGTTCGTTCTTATTAAAAATTTTGCTGTTTCAAGGGAGTCTAATAGTAATAGATTCACAGATCTTCCGCTTCTTCTCAAGTAAATTAATTTTAAGTTTCTACTATGTAAGTGAAAGAATAATTATAATGTCTAGTTCTTTTTGCTGCTACTGTGACAGTCAGCTATAGTCATTTATAAACAGTATTTGATGAGTGTCTGTGAGTGAGGTACCACAAGAAGCCCAACTTTTATCATTGAGCTGACCATTTTTTAAGCATAATGGAAGTTATTCTTCATGGTTAGTTGATTATTGTTGGTCAATATCCCTGTTAGATTTTAAACTCAATCATATTATTAAAATATTTATTAAATAAAAGATATAAAATGGACAATTAACTATTTCATTTCTTGACAGTTTTGTAATTTCAACATTCGTGCTTGAGCTTTAATGTAATTTTAGTTTTATTTATAACAATTTTGTTTTATTACAGGCTTTTAATTTTTTTTGTTTTATTTTGCTTATTGTTTAGAAAAAGTACAGTTCAAGCATTGCACTGTTTAATTGTTGAGATAAGCTGGTCAAAATTATTTTATCACAAATTGAAATCCATACTTTTCCTTCAAATTTTTAAATATACTTACGAATATGACTATGTATATGATAAATACTAAATTTCTCCTCTTAAGTTGATGATTTTCAGAAAAAATTCTGAGCCCGTGACAAGATTTGAACACACAATGTACCAACCACAAGCTCTAAAACTCTTGAGAGTGGATAACACACAGAACCCTGTTTGGTGTTACATACCCAAAAAAACTTGTGGGTGGATAACACCCAGAACCCTGCTTGGTGTTACATACTCATAAAACCTTTGTGAGTGGATAACACCCAGAACCCTGTTTGGTGTTACATACTCATAAAACCTTTGTGAGTGGATAACAAACAAAACCCTGTTTGGTGTTACATACTCATAAATCCTTTGTGAGTGGATAACACCCAGAACTCTGTTTGGTGTTACATACTCATAAAACCTTTGTGAGTGGATAACACTTGGGATCCTGTTCGTGGGAACACGAGTTACACCTGGGACATTGTTAGGTAGCACATACACGTAAAACTGTTGTGAGTGGGTAACATTATTGACCCTGTTGGGCGCCACAAACCGGTAAGCACTTGTAAGGGTTTTCTTTCCAGGGTGTTTTAAAGAGGGCCTCATCTCAGTAGCTAGTATAGTGCTAGTAGTAACAATTAGATTAACGGTAGAGGCAGCAACATGACTGTGATAATTACAGCGATAGTTACTAATTTATTATCAACAGTGGTAACAATACGTTTAACACTCAGTCAATGGGTAAAAATGATAAAATTGATTAAAAAATCTAAAAAACTACGATTCATCTCATCTGGTGAAACCAGTCATCAGAATGATGCAAATAAGTATACAACAAAGTCTTTAAAAATATAAAATCAAATATGTACGAAAGCAGTAAAATATAATCGAACAGTTGTTCTGTATGCTAGAGGAAATACAAAAAAATTGTTTAGGAGGTAAATTTTTTGCTCTTGATTAATTGTTTCCATGTAAAACTAAGTTTATAAGAGTACTACTCATCTATTAAAATTGTAGGGACATTTTCGAGTTTCAATTGCCTCATTAACTAATCTAGGTATATATTTTTGTGTTTTAGCAAGAACTTGAATATTTTCGAAATTAACGATATTATCAGGGTTAGAGTGTACATGCTTTGCAATGGTGGAACAATGATGTTGTCCGTAGTTGGTCGGCCTTTTATGTTCTTTAATTCTGCATTCAATCGTGCGACCAGTATGTTCATTGTAAAGGTGGTGTTACACGATCCAACTTTTAACGCGACTTTTTGCGCAACGATGTTGCGTTAAAAGTTAACTGTCGTTTCACATGGTACCATAGCCGACTTTTCGTGCAATGTTTTGCTTGGCAACGCGTTGCGAGTTTTTGAAATAGTTTCAAAAACTTTTAACACAAAATGAAGAATTTTGAGAAAGTCGGTTCTTGTAACAGGGTCACAATCGATTTTTCGCGCAACGCCTTCCCAGAAACCAATTCAGATCTTACTTGGGAGCGAGGTCCTATAAACAAACAAGATGGCGGCCATGCAACAAGTTGTAGATGAAGTAGTAGACAAAGTGATTTTGAATGATGAACAGCCGTTAGAACAGCCTCGACTTAACGATAACGAAAGATTTAAGGGGGCGTCGACAAATCAAAAAAATTTTAAGCAACGTCCAGTGAACGTTATGGGGGGAGGGGGTTTTGCCGTGGACGTTATGGCAAAATTTTTTAGCATTAAACAAACTTATGCCTAAATTTAAAAGTAAGCATTTATGGAACACTTGATTGTGACATCTACGGAAAACTGATATATTTCAAGAGTCAATCGTAGTTCCACATATATATGCTCATATTGTTCCATTAACGGGAGTCCTCTGCCAGAAGAACGTCTATATATCACAGGTAATATCCAAGGTGCTTCTTGTTCACAGATACAAGTTCTTTTTCCTATATGGCAAGGATAGTTTCTATCTTGGTTCAAAATTAACATCCTTGCCATCTACTGACCTTGCTTCATAGACATCTTGTATATATTTTCAGGGTGATTTTGTGACTGTGCGATACTGGTTAATATAGTAGCTTGACTTTTATTTAGCAAGATAAAGAAAAGTATGGAATGGACGTTATGTGGGTAGGGGGAAGGGGGTTTCAGAATAACGTCCACTGGACGTTATTTAAATTTTTTTTGATTTGTCGACGCCCCCTAAGTTGATAGAGCTCATGAAAAAGAAAACATGCCTATGGTCCAACGAGAAAGCTGGGATAAAAACGACAAGCAGGCCGCACTGTCCGAGCTTGAGGCGGCCATTTGATCGAGAAATAAAACAGAAGCTACTTTTTGGCGATCACTTAGACCCCAGTGCTGGACCACCGCCATCTTGTTTGTCGTGACCATCGTCCGGGTGCGCGGAGATAGGGTACGACAGATGTTGCAAGAAAAATCGGATCATGTAACATGTCACGCCAACTTCTAACACAACATCGTTGCGCGAAAAGTTGCGCTAAAAGTTGGATCGTGTAACACCACCTTAAACATTTGCCGCAATCGCAATCTAAGAGATAAATTCCTTCATTTTGTAGTTTCGAATGAGAGTCCTCGATTACTAGTAATGAAAAAGTTGACGTTTCAAAACTAACGTGTTCTTGTTTTGCACATTCTAGGTCTAAATTCGGAAGGAGTCGTGCTTCATCTCGACAGTTCGCTGAAAAATCTAGTTATTTCTTTTGATCTTAAGCTTCGTGGTGCGGTCCAGATAACAGTTGTTGTAGAAAGTGATCACTCCCGAGTGCACAAAATTCACTTTACAACTAACAGAGAACTAATCTCAGTCCGAGGCGGCGAGATCTACTATGGTATTGGCACTTGGCAGGGCTGGAGGCATCTTACAAGAAATTTGGACACTGATTTGAGAAAAGGTCTTGGCTTTTCCAACACAAAGGAGACCAAAAAGTTGAACAAAAAAATAACAATAACTGAGGTTCAAAGTATCAAACTAGGCGGCGAGGGTCTTATCGATAACATAACTTTGAGCCATTCAGCTCATGTAGAAGGTTTTATTGCCGCTGCAAATTGGTTGATACGAAATCAAAATAGTTTTGGTGGATGGTCAATTGATGTCAGAAGGAAAATTGAGAAGTCTGTTATGAAACCCGGCTGGCATTCGGCCATGGCACAAGGGCATGCGATGTCTCTTCTCACTCGTGCCTATCGTTATACAAAGAATCGAACTTACCTTGAAGCAGCCCTCAAAGCCACAGAGGTCTTCAGCTTGAAGTCGGAAGAACGTGGAGTGCTCGCTACCTTCCTCGACCGATACAACTGGTATGAAGAGTATCCTACGAATCCTTCCTTGTTTGTACTCAATGGCTTTATGTACTCCTTGTTCGGCTTGTATGATCTCAAACAAACTGCTCCCTTAGACAGACGTGCGGTTGCAGAGAAGCTATTTAATGACGGCATCCGTTCATTGCAAGCCTTGTTACCGTTGTTTGACAGCGGCTCTGGGTCATTTTATGATCTGCGTCATGTGACAATGGGCGCGAGTCCCAACCTCGCACGATGGGACTATCACACCCTCCACATTAGTCAACTTTGGATATTCTATGATTTAACGGGAGAAATTTTATTCAAAGACATTGCTGAGCGTTGGACAGCTTATGCTAAAGGAAAACGAGCTAAGCATAATTAAGTATAGAAATTTTTAGGGCAAGCATGCGAGCTACATTGTATATTTATCGTTAGAGTGAGAAGCGATTACGTTTGGGAATTGTTACGTGGTCTCAAAAGTGGAAAGATAGAATAATGTAACGCATAACATTTTAAGAGGTCCCCTGTAACTCATAGTAGCATAGTTGGCCCAAATTTGTACGAACTTTGCCGTGATCCACAAGGTCCGATGTTCGGACCCAGGATCTGAACATTTTTAGAACCTCCTGTTCCGCCAAAACTGCTCCGCGTTTGGTAAGCGCCATTATATATTATATTAGTGTCCTATCCACAGGAAGCCAAAGATTTATTTGCTTAACACTACTGAAACAGGAGATGAGCGCCGGCTCCCTGGGCCACTGGGCTCAAAATAATTTTATCTCTGTAAGTAACATATGCACTCCCCCTCCCTTCTCCCCTAGTGCGGCTAATGGATGAGTTATTGTGGAGAGGGTAAAATCGGCATTAGCAGAAATCTGCGTAGACGGATGTGGCGGCGTTGGCAAATTGGTTAAATGTGAGCAACCGCTGACGATGTAGGCACCTTGCCATGAATAGCAGACAAGCCTAATCATGAAAGCACTTTCTGGATGATTTTACACATTTTTACCACAATTTTTGTTATGTTTATGAATTAGGTAGCTCTTAAAACCTTTGATATTATTATACATTATTTTGTATTAGATCCTCTAGGTTCTACTCTGGCAGAGTTCACAAACTCCTTAGTAATTTCTCTGCCCAGTGACATATATGTGACTAACAAGGGGCTCTGTAAGCTGGGAATCCTTTTGGTTTTGAAGGCACTTAATATCATAATTAATCAAATATCTCGAGCTAAGAGTAAGAACTGAGAGTTTACTAAAAGCCTTCATAGGATTACGACACTTCAGTTTTAACATGTTTCGGCAGCTTATACTTCCATATTTAAAGATGGTGCGTATGACTCGAGGCAATTATATCCAAGTTAAAATGACTATGTCTATAGGGAGCTAATTTACGATGGTTAGTGTCCCATCCTGGGGGAGTCAAAGATTCTCATCCGCTTCACACTACAGAAACCGGAGATAAGCGCGGGTTCATGGGCCACGTGGCTGGTGTAGGATTTTATTTTAGCTAATGACAAAAGAATAATAATTAATAAGCAACCTTCGTTCACTGTAAAAAATCCGCGCCTGCACTTTGTTAAAATCGATGACGTGTTTCGGTTTGTCTGTCACTAACCGGGAAGACCGTGCGGTTATGAACGTTAACCTTTGTTTCTTGATTTAACCATGGCCGACTCTTCAATAAATTCAAACCACTAAATATATGAACCAAAATGATTTTTGTTGAGCTTTTACTCCAGCGAAGGTTGTCATCAGAGTATACAATCAAGTTATTTAATTTGGCGGGCTTTTTGGCGCACGTCCAGCAATTTTCCCGCCTTTTAGACAAGTTTGAAGTTTGGGTTTATTGTGAAGTAGTTTGCGACATTTCTGATCAGTTTTTCTTTTGATTTTTTAAAATGGAATTCAACCTTTTGCCAGATTTACTGAATACCGGATTTACAATATTGAAATTGGTTTGATTTATGGTGGCGAACACTTGGGAGCGAAAATATGCAGATTCCTGACTCTTTTTGACAAGATCACTTGAAGATGGCGAATTTTGATCGGTACTAAATATGGGATGGCGACGTGTGAGAACACTTCAAATACTGGTCGAGTTCTAATGTTTTATTAAAACATTGAACTTACTTCCCAAAGTACATGCTGATAAATTCAAAAACAAGGTATTTGCTACATTTATTTTACAATTTAATTTCAGCTCCTTGCTCCTGAAAATTATATAGCCGCGTTAATTTCTTTAAAAGTTCTATTTTTCAATCTTTCTTAATTTAAAGCCTTTTGTGATTTCTATTTTATACTAGTTGAACTTAATATGCTATTTTAATTATGTATACTTATTTAATTTAAAGATTTGTTTATTGCTCAAACTCTTGCTTGAAGTCGGGCTTTAAGTCATGTATCGCGCCTTGCAATGCACTGAACTCAGATTGCACATTAAAAGTTAATTACTTTTAGTTCGTAGTTTGTTTATAAGTACACCCACTAGTTGGCGATATAATGAACTCGAAATTGTCCTCAATGCACCGTTTTTCCCTTCGCTTCGCATCGCGTATTATTCAAATTTCTCATTCATTATATCGCCAGCTCGCGGGTACATTTGTAAACAAACCACTCACATTCAGTATTATAAACTAACCCTTAATTGCTAATTCAGTTTAAATAGATATCGAGAGGTGTTCAAAGTGAATAATGAATATAGAAAATAGTAAATATTAGTAAAATAAGATAAAAAGAGCTAACCCAAAAGTATAAAATAGTAAAACTAAAAGACTTAAAAAAGTATGTTTTTTTGCATTATTTTTTTGATTATTTAATCTTTTTTAAAAAGAAAATATTAATATTTAAATTTTAGTTGATTTTTTTTCACTCGATATTACTTCACATTTTTTCTTTGTGAAAACTAAACTAAACTGAAAACCCTGGGCGGCCCCTTGAAGTGTCACTTTTCGCACGTGGAAGAACGTGTAATCTGTTTTCTCGTCGCTTTTATCATGTAAAAACGATTGAAAGGGGACGGCTTCAAGGAGAAAATGGCCAAAACAAGATGTGGTAAGATGAGATGAAGAAACAGGTCCAAGCGGACTGGGTGCAAACAGCCTAACAGTACAGCTCTTGACCTCAACAGTCGAAAGTAAATATCAGAAGTATTCCTCGAATGGGACCGTTGACATTTGTACCTATGGAGAATGAGGCAACTTTAGAGAACGTAACAGAAGCCTGCCGAAGACACTTCAAAACGAATATGGAGTGCGATAGAGCAGCCTCGTGATCGAAAGAGCTCTAAGTCATCAATGATGTCATCTTTAAAGTCAACCTCAAAATGATCATTGCAACCATGCTTGTTTTGACATGATAAAAGCGACGAGAAAACAGACTACAAATTCTTCTACGCGCAAAAAATGACAGATCAAGCCATTATTTAAGGTCCCATTGCATTGTGAGCTATGGCTTCGATGGGCCGCGCAGGGTTTTTAGTTTATTGAAAAAAAGTGAAGTGAAGGCCTATGGAGTGAAAAAAAAATACTCAACTGATATTTAAATGAAAACTTTTTTTAGAAAAAAAATAAAGTGATAAAAAAAATGCAAATAAAACATATCATAAATTGTTAGAAAATTGCTATGGCGTCAATGGGCCACCAAAGAAATTTTTAAAAACTGACGTTTTGGACGGTAGTCCTTCGTCTGAGTGAATGCCAGTCTGAAACGTCCGTTTTTAAAAATTTCTTTTCACTACGATCGATGTTTAACATACCAACGCAGAATTCCATTTATCAGTTTACAAATGGGACCTTTACCGATAGGCTCTTTTACGAATGGGGTCCCTTTTTGCGAAAAAAACAAAACAAAAACGGAATGTTATCTGAATGTTAATGTGGTTGCGTTATTGCTTGAATAGTGATCTCGCTTTCTTTGTCGGTCTTACTAGAAAACTGAATGAGAAATAGTGTTTTATAATAAAAAATTTCAACAATATCTGTCTGTAAAAAGTCTTGTTTACCTAATTTGTTGTAAAGAAATCGATAAAGTTCTTTTCAAAGTTTGATGGGGAAAAAGTTTTGAGAATGTTGCAAATTTTTTGGATGCCCTAACCAAATTCTTGACGGCCATGCATGCAACGGCTCGCTGCAAGAGAAACTAATGTCCGAGCACGAAAAGTTTCTTGAACAATGGGACTTTTTGCATTTATGGGTAGTTCAAAAGGTCTTCTCGGATCAGACTCCCCCTTGGTAAGTATACAAAGGTGTTAAGATTCCGCTATCAGATTTCCATCCTTGATCTCTAGATAGATTCCCTATGGTTGCTTTTTATGCTGCTTCAGGCCAAAAAGTTATTGATTGGGCAACATCGGCTGATCAGCGTACCAGATTCAGCTACCAGTATTGGCACTTCATCAAAAGAGTTCTTGAAAGCAGCTGTTATTACTGGGTAACCTGTGGTAAGCCCAATCTTAAAATGGAAATGTTTTTCATAGTCGTCGCCGTCGACCTGTTAAGTTGTGTATCCCACAATTTCTTGCAGCAAACGCTCAAATGCTGTATTTCCTGCACGATCATAGTGAGTGGAAGATAAAAATATTGAAATGTTAGAAAACTCAAGCGCTGTGCTTAAATCACGAACTCAAACAACGTGAACGTTAGCCGTAGATCCACTGCAAAACTGATCTTGAGGCGTACATTGCGGAACGGGTCGTTCCGCGGACTCGAAGAGCAATCAAAAATGCAAACATTAAAGCAAACTAATGAACTTCCCTTGTATTATCTCCTTAACTCATCTCTTTTATTTAGCCTTTGGATTACAAATGATGAAGTACTTTTTGGCACACATGCTTTGTATGCTTTGCTCGATTGTTGTACATACTGGCCATGTATCCGTTTATGATAATTATAAATTATATATTATAAAAACATACAATAACAAAAAAAAAACTTTATTTACACTTATTTCAGATAATGATATACAAAGAAAGTATACTGAAATTTCACAAGTATTGGGACTCGAGAAGTAGTAAGAGCTAATCCGGTTTAGAGTCTCAAATAATAGGTTATTTACCTGTCATGCGGTCAACAGAATAGAAAAAAAAAACATCGAAACTTAATGGAAAATACACAACACAAAAACAAAAGACTCGTAGATATACAACTACTATAAATGATATTTATAGACTTAGTTTGTGTAAAGAAAAGGGAAAAAAAATTAAACATATAAATTCGCAAACTGGCGAGGTAGAGTTGAAATCCAAACACATTAAATGAATGTTGTTATTCATGAAAATTTG
>JANCMA020327594.1:0-11818 GCA_024336925.2 Zoanthus solanderi | reverse complement strand
ATGTTTAACCCGACTGATTTGTGCGAGGCTTGACATACAAGATGACGTAGTTTTTAAAACATGGTCATCAAACGTTAATTGCGGATCTAAAACAACCCCAAGATCTTTGACTGAAGATGTAAGAGCGAGATCTTTTCCTAGAAGAGAGATTTTGAAGTTAGGGAGTTTGGAGTTTTTCTAAAACATGTTCTGTCAGATATTACTTTAAAAGGGATTCTTCACTGTCAAACAATTGATCTAAGCTTTTACTTTTTCTTACCTTGGGTTCATAGCAACTGCTCGCGATTATTCTTTAAACATGACTCTTCTTAAAGGGATTCTCCATTGCTCAACAATATTAACCTAAAGTATTACCTTTCCTTAACTTGGGTTCATATCAACAGCTTGTAGAGTTATTTTCGATATGTTGAAATCCATGTCATAATTTTGAATATTTTTATGTACGGTACCACTCGCGGTATAGGTACCACTTCTTGGAGGTTCGAGAATGGGGATATGAGGGCTTCCGGAGGTGAGAGGCAATTTTTAAATTGCCTCAATTGCCTCTCTCAATTGCTTCCTTCTTTTAATTTTCTTCTTTAAATTGCCTCTCAAAAGAAGTCCAAATAACTATTTCTCGCATTACGTGCCTCGTGAGGCAAACAAGTCCTAACCAATGTACAAGTTTTTGACTAAAACAAAAACAATTTATTTAGTCGTTGAATAACTTTTAACAGACTAGAGATGAATTAGTTAGAACTTTTCATGATAAGAATCAAACGGATAAAAACAGTCAGCCATTGCATTGGTTTGCTTTCTTATCAGGTTGATAATCCAGTTTACAGAGAACAAATCCATTCCAGCCTGGAGGGGATATCTAATAGCTCTAGCCATGTTAGCTGTGGCATTTGTACAGTCAATACTTCTTCATCAGTATTTCCACATTGCATTTACAACTGGTATGCGACTGCGCACTTGTGTTCTGGGCTTGGTTTACAAGAAGGTAAAGTTCTTAAGTTTTATAAGTGAAAATGATACAAAACAAATGATTTATGAATATTATAGATTTATAATAAAAATTGGTTATGATCCATGCATAAACTACTCCTTGGACAATTTTGCTTGATTTTTTTGAAAAATAATTTTTTTTTTGAAACATTACGGAAATAATTCAGCGAAGAGGTCTGTTAGGCAACTATTTAGTAATTGAAATTTAGAAAACTGACCCATCATTCTTGATATTTTTACATCTAAAAAGCATAACCTCCTGAAACGGAAATTACCAAATAATAATTATTCCTGTTTACAGTATTGGAGATTTGGTAATTAATATTTATTTTGTTTTAGCCCATCGCAACTAAATAATATAATATAATAATTATTTGGCAGGCTCTTGTATTGACTAGTGGCTCCAAGAAAGAGTCAACTGCAGGCGAGATGGTGAACTTAATGTCTGTTGATGCACAGCGGCTAATGGATCTGATGTCATATGTCAATCAAATTTGGTCAGCTCCATTTCAGATACTGCTGGCTTTGGGATTCCTTTACACTACAATGGGCGTGTCAATACTGGCTGGATTTGGTGTGATGTTGTTACTTATTCCGATGAACCTCTGTGTGACAAGGATTATGAAAAGATTCCAGGTTCATTTTCATGCACTTCTCTATTATAACAATGATGAAGATGGCAAAAATAGCCTTAGTAAACGTAATGATCGTGACAATATTTGTAATAATGCATGGGGATTCGGGAATTACAGATTTGGAATCCTAACCTGAGTCCCAATTTTGAACAAAGTTTGACCAGACCTGGCTAGACCTGGCTTTATGGATTGACATTAGAGCTATGGCTTTGGATAAAGAGGATATTACACAGTGTTGCGAACATATGAAGTTTATTTTCGAGTGAAAAAAATATTTCACGAGTGAGCGCAGCAAACGAGTGGAATGTTTTCTCCACAAGAAGATAAACTTCATATGTTCAAACCAAGGTGTAATTTTCTTTTTATTACATAGATATGAGTGTTTCGAAAATAAAAAAAAACTAGACGAAAAACAAAGGAATGACGTCAGCGATATCCACACTAATGAGGATATGGAAAATATCTCACTCATATCCCGGATGTAGTTTCGTATGGAAAATACGAGCTGTCTATTTTTCAGTAAAACACTCATATCTATGTAATAAAACTATTTATCACCTTGCTCACAGGATCGGATAAAAACAAGAAATTCTGCTTCCTGTCTGTACACGGCCGTATTTACCTAGCCGCCATTCCAATTGGTGCTGTTCTTCTGTTCAACATTACCACCCTTGTCCGCACAGTTGTTGCTATTGGTAACGTTCAGAGAGTGAGTACTTGACGTTTAACACAAACAATCAAACAGTTCAGGAAATATTACGCCAGTTATCCTTTATCTTTCCTAAAACAAATATGGTTTATCATAGAGATACAGCGTTATTGTGCATTAAATCAGTAGAATTATATTATATAATATTAATTATGTTAATTATGCCTGAACTACTTTTTATAATAAACCCCATAAGCTAACTGAGATTTTGAGACGGCTATCAAACAATATTGACGGCTAGTTTAGAGAAAATAGAAATTATATTGATACCAATAAGTGAACATATTTTTTTCCAACATCGTCAATGTTTTGTGGTATTCCCGTCTCAAAATCGAAATTAAATTTTCATGGCGATTCCAACTATTTTCTCCTAACTTTTAAACCAATTTTCTTGATGACGAAATTATAAATCTTCATTGATTTAACACGAAAATAGTTTCCATGACTACCAATGCATGAACGTTGGCTAACGGGGGGTTGGCAGCCAATCAAAAACTATAGTTTTGAGACGACAACACCAAATCATTACTTATAACCTGAGCCTGTTTGTTAACTGAACTGTCAGTCCAAGTTTAGGCCCTAGCGTTCTACTATCACAGCTATTTATGGCTTTTAATATTTAGGCTCACTATTATTTAAGGTACATTTGAGGGAGACTGGCCCCTACTACCGCTGCTTTAACATTTCAAGATGGCTACTAACACGCATGTGCTATCTATACTTGATAGTTTGCCTCCTACCGTTCTTTTAAATCCAGGTTTAAACAAAAAGCTTATTAATTATGACGATCACAATGACGACAACAATGATTATTAACAATGATGATAACAATGATGATAACAATGATGATAACAGTGATGATAACAATGATAATAACAATGATAATAACAATGATGATAACAATAATAATAACAATGATGATAACAATGATAACAACAATGATGATAACAATAATGATAACAATGATAATAACAATGATGATAACAATAATGATAACAATGATGATAACAATAATAATAACAATGATAATAACAAAGATGATAACAATAATAATAACAATGATGATAACAATGATAATAACAATGATGATAACAATGATGATAACATAATGATAACAATGATGATAACAATGATGATAACGATGATGATAACAATGATAACAATGACGATAACAGTGACGATAACAGTGACGATAACAGTGACGATAACAATGACGATAACAATGATGATAACAATGATGATAACAATGATAACAATGATGATAACAATGATGACAACAATGATAACAATGATGATAACAATGATGATAACAATGATGATAACAATGATGATAACAATGATGATAACAATGATGATAACAATAATAATAACAATAATAACAATGATGATAACAATGATGATAACAATGATGATAACAATGATGATAACAATGATGATACCAATGATAATAATGATAATAACAATGATGATAACAATGATGATAACAATGATGATAACAATGATGATGACAATGACGATGACAATGACGATGACAATGAAAATGACGATGAAGAGGCAAGGAGAATGACGTTGACAATGATGAAAATGACAATGATAAAGAAAATGATGACAATGACGATAACGAAGATGATTATGAGAAAGACGATAAAAATGAGAAAAACACCAACGATGACAGTGACGAAGGCAATGCCAATGACCAAAACCCAGACTATGATATTGAAAGTGGAAGTAACAATGAAGATTATGATGGAATAATGACATTGCATCATTATAAACGATATTTCCTGTATCTACATTTTTAAAGACGTTTCTTGAGTACAAACCTATTATCATATAATCATTTTTGTCTTTTACAATCAAACCGGATGTTCTTATGATGACAACGTTAGACTTCCGCTAAAACATTGGGATTTTGATTGACTGTTTGAGCGGAGCAAGTTGCAAGTTTGTCACCAAAAGAACATCCGATTTAACTGTATTAAACACAAAGGCCATACGCAACCTACTTTGAATAATTCGAAACTTTTTCGTACTTCTAGGATACCAAGAGTTTTGTCCGACGGAAAAAACAGGTTTCCCTTTCAATTGTTTGCATTAAGTTGACGACAGTAATGGGAGTCACATGGTTGCTGTTTTTTGTTCATAGCGCTACTGGTAACCTTTTTGTGGAGTACCTCGCTGTTATTGTCAACAGTTTGCAAGGTTTGTTCATGAAAAACTAATAACTTTTTTGTGCTATTATCAAACTTTGCTAGCCAAAAATTCATTCACTAACACTTTGTCAGCTTAACAGTCTCAGTCAGTCACATGGCGCGCAACACCCTTTATGTTTAAAAATGCGGTTACAATATGAAGCTAACAACAAAAGGCCCAACAACAACAAAAATGGCGAACACACCGGCGTCAGAGCAAGACTCTGGTGAAAAGTCGCTGACCGCTGACAGACTTAAAAGTTTCAGTAATTTTCAGATTTGACTTATTTTAACGTGATATGTTGATTCTCGTTCGATTTACATAGAATTTACAAATTTATATTGAGATCAATGAAACAGCAAATACAACATCAACAATTGGGGTTTCAAATTGGGGTTTCAAATAGTATATTTTGATATCCGTCAGTTAAAATGTTCTACATGTTTGAAATTAGCATCGCTTGGTCAACTGTGGTGGGCGCTTATTCGGGGGCAGCGTTTATTTAATTTTTTATTTCACTGGTCCGGCATTTATTCGGGAGGGGCGCTTAATCGGGTAAATACGCTAGGAATAAATAAAAGGTAAGTACTGATTTAAGACTTTAGACTTATTTGCAACACGTATGTAAAACAAACTATGTGAAAGGGATCTTATAAAGTCATTTTATTTTCAATATCTTCTTACAGGTTTCTTCATGGTTTTGTTCTTCGGATTCACTAATCGGATTCGTCATTTGTATAGGAAGAAATTCAACTGTATCCAAGGCAACGGAAGCGATTCCAAAGATACAAGTCATGTAAAGACTCGAACAAGCAGTTGTTAGAGATTTGCTGCCGAATAACCTAAAATTAATAATATAAAATGAATACTAAAATTTACATGGATAAGATAGTTTAACACGAAACGTAACAAGTCGAGGCGGGATCGGCAAGTTTGTTAGCCTCATTTAAACTTTATAATGGCAAAGAAGAAAAAATTGTTTCGGCTTTTTCGCGTCAAAAAAACTGCAAAGAAAACCTGTGTGTGAATTGATTACGGCATTATTTTGTGCAACCGCAATTCTTTAAAAAACGTGGGTTTAATGCTTTAATTTACAAGGCATAAGCTCTTTTCCTTCTTGTGTTTAAGTATTTTATATATTGAGCCTTGATTAGCTTAAGCTATTTGCGGAGTTTGTGATCGAGTCTAATTCAACTCCTTTAATTGTAAAATTAAGCGATAACATGTTGTATTGACGTTTCCACGTTAGCTAACGTCATTTTCAAGTCAATGCTATTGAAAAATGACGTTAGCTAACGTCGAAACGTCGTCAATACAACATGTTATTGCTTAATTTTATAATTAAATTATTTAATAAGAATCGTCTTATCCGAATAATTCAACTATCACCTTGATTAGCTTAAGCTATTTGCGGAGTTTGTGATTTGTTTCTTTTTCATTTAATTAAGGGTTAGGGACTTCAGCTATGTGAGTATTTGTTTGGCGACAAAATGAACGAGAAGTTTGAATAATGCACAAATCGAAAGCAGAGTACTTAACAATTTCGAATTCATTGTGTCGCTAGCAAGTGCGTATATTTGTAAACAAAACACGAACTGAAAGTCACTAATATAACCTTTCTAATATACAATCCGAGCTCACTGCATTGCAAGGCGCGATACATGACTTAACAAACTTGAACCAAGAGTTTGAATAAATAAGAATCTTTTTAAAAGTTAAATAAGTACATAATTAAATGGTGAATAAAAAAGAGATCACAAAAAACTGTACATGAAAAAGATTAATAAATAAAACTTTTGAAACTTAACGCGAACTGCATAATTTTTAAGCGCAAAAAGCGAAGCATTCAATTAATGAAATTTTTCAAAAGCTGAAACTTAAGCCGTAAAAGAAATGCTAACAAATTACTTTGTTTTAGAATTCCTCAGTAGTCCTTTGGGAAGTAAGTTCAATATTTTAATGAAGGATTAGAACTCAACCAGAATTTAAAGTGTTTTCAAACGTTGGCGAGACAGGACTTACCTCGAGTAAATAAACATGGCTATTGTTACAGTATAATGTGACCGACAAAGATATACTATGAAAACTATTCAATGAACCCAATTTATCTATTCAAAGAATATAATCTTAGACTTAGTTACAAAGGATCAATTTCTGAACAATATATACAATTATTTACTATCAAACAAAGTTTAACCTATTGCTAAAGTTTAGTCGCCACTGACACGAGCTCACGATAAATTTCGATGTCTCCAAAGAAATCTCCTCTTGGCCTTAAATGAAGTTTCCTCAATCGCTTTCCCACTCGGTCACCGCCGACAATAATAGCACTCTATAGCTTCTCCACTCGGTCTCCCGCAAGAACAACAATAGCACTCTATAGCTTCTCCACTCGGTCTCCCGCAAGAACAACAATAGCACTCTATAGCTTCTTCACTCGGTCTCCCGCAAGAACAATAGCACTCTATAGCTTCTCCACTCGGTCTCCCGCAAGAACAATAGCACTCTATAGCTTCTCCACTGTCTCCCACAAGAACAGCAATTATTACCTTCTACCTACTACTGACTCTTTATATATACATTTAACTACTATTCTAGAACATTCTTGGTGCTTCTATTTATGTAGCATACATTATAATTACATTCGATGTAATGTTCTAAACTGTTCCATAGCGTGACAGTAGAGAGTTCTGACACAAACATTGGGTGACTTTACAGTCTAGAATGTTCTAGAAACTTAAACATTTACATCCGTTCTCCTAACCACCATCTTTTTATTTTATTTAGTTATGGACGAGCCAAATGGCCCATCTGAGCCTGCGCTTGTAGCGTTTAGCGAAAGACACTAATCCATTGCTGGTTAGCCGCCAGCAGATGATGGCACTCTGATTTAAAACCGATTTCGGAAGGGTTTTTTTTTCAGCTCGAAAAGAAGAAGAAGAGAGAAGAACAGGACTCGCAAGAGGGGGGAGAGCTGACTATCAAGCTCGGGAGGAAGCGACATCCAGACATCGGATCCTGCGATGCAAACATCCACTGCGCATCAGCACCTTCAGTACACGCACACTGAAAGTAGCCAACGCTGGTGACAGTAAGAGTAGTGTGGATAAGACGGAGGAGCTGTGCAGGAAACTTCAGCAATACGGAGTGGAGATCTGCAGGATTTAAGAGACAAGGTGGAAACACGAGAAACGTAGGAGAGACGAGGTGAACAGCTTCTCTAAGCCCTTCGGGTACAAGTTCTACACAGTATCAGCCTGGGAGAACGAGAGAAAAGCAGCAACTGGCGGTGTTGGGATCATGCTCGGTAGGAAGGACCACCTTATAAGTGTGGAGAGGCTCTCTGACCGGATACTCAAGGCCCAGTTCAGGGGCAACCCTGCCATGACTGTCTTAGTGGCATATGCGCCCATAGAAGCTACTGAAGCCGAGTGTAAGGACACGTTCTATAGCCAATTGCGCATCGCAATAGAGAGCGTGGCACCGCACAACTTCCTGGCTGTGTTCACGGATGTAAATGCTCGTCTGGGCCCAGATGATGCCTTATTCACGTACAATAGCTCAACAAATGACAATGGACAGAGGCTGCTAGAGATTCTCGAGGAATATCAGTTGCTTGCTGCCAACACGTTGTTTCAAAAGCGTAAAGGTAAGCTGTGGACCTGGCGTTCGCCACAAGAAGCACTCCATCAAATTGATTACATCTTAGTCAGAAGCAAGTGGAGGTCAAGCGTCACAAACTGCGAGGCATACGGTTTCTTTAGTTCGCTCTATTCGGATCATAGAGTGGTCACTGCAGAAGTCTCCTTGAAGCTGCGGAAGACAAAACCAGCTTCAATCAGGGAACCGAAGTACATCTCGAGCGACCTGGCATGTGACGAGAGCTTGCAAGAACGTTATGCTGTTGAAGTCCGGAACAGATACGAGGCACTCAAACATGAGGACACTGACGAATCATCAACAGATTATGATAAGTTTGTGACCTCCAGTGCTGAAGCAGCAGAGAAGTGTCTGAGAAAGGTTCCGAGACAGAAAAAGAAAGTGAAGTTTTTAGATCCTCGTGTTGCGAAGGTCGAGAAGATGTGGAAGCGGCTTTTAAGACCTACATGAGTGGTGGAAAAACTAGCCAGCTCAAGGAGGTTAACAAAGAACAGACGAACAAATTGTACGATGTCTTTGCCATGATCGACAGGGAGGAATTAGCCTGCAAAGTGGAAGTTGTGGAGAGTGCCAACAGAAATTCTCAGCACGGGGCTGCCTGGAAACTGATCAACGACATTTCAGGACGTAACAGCTCGCAGACCTCCACACTGAAAGCTAACAGCCCAGAGGAGCGTGTGCAGCTTTGGCACACCCATTTCAGTAACTTGCTAGGCAACCCTCCTGTGATCAGTGATCAGGACACCCCCATCGACAAAGTGTTTGATTCTCTACCAATCCATGATGGCCCCTTCACAAACAAAGAGTTCGCAAAAGCTAAAGGATCGCTTAAGTGTGGAAAAGCATGTGGGGAAGACGGCATCACGTCAGAGTTTCTTGAGTATGGCGGTCTAGACGACATTGTGCTGGATTTCATCAACAAGGCGTTCACCACTGGTGAACTCCCAACACAGTGGGAAGCGAAGTCGAGGGCGTGGGAGAACTACGATGTTAGACACTCTCAAGAGAGACACAGGGCTCAGTAACACTGAGGAGCTACGCGCCATAATGGAAAACAGGGAAGCATGGAGGTTGGCGATCAAGAGCTCTCGTGTTGGAGTGACCTGACACTCCCTCGTTCACGTTCACGTTTTTTTCAGCTTTGGTGGCCATAGTCACGAAGTGTTCAAATCGCGGTAAGGCCAAGGATTGAACTGGGGCTCTTGTGGCTGGAAAGCAGAGATCTTATCAACTGCGCCAAACACACAGCCGATATAGTAAATATATTTTAGCAATAATCTAAGTTAAAATGATGTGTGTCAAGTCTTTGCCTTAGTCCAAATTTCTGTGTGAAGAGAGGAGGTAACCACTCCTTTGCGAATGAAATGAAACAGGGCTACCGAGAGGAAGTAATCACTCCTTTACGACTGAAATGAAACAGGACTACCAAGAGAGGTTATCACTCCTTTACGACTGAAATGAAACAGGACAACCAAGAGAGGAGGTAATCACTCCTTTACGACTGAAATGAAACAGGACTAAAAAAAGAGGAGGTAAACACTCCTTTACGATTGAAATGAAAGAGGACAACCAAAAGTTCTTCAAATTTTATTTTTTCAATACAATGATTTTTACAATTTCATTATTTATTAGAGACTTGAAATTAAAATACCTACCGTAAGTCAAATTGACTTAAAATTCACTCGGACTGAAGGTTAATTTACAATGTTACTTAAGTCTGGTATTTCAGAGCCTTGACTTACTTCCAAATATAGGTTCCGCCATTACGGGGTCAAACATTTCCTCCGCGATGAAAAGAACATTTACTTTACCTTACTATAACAAAAATTACCAGTTGTTTAAAATTAAAATACCTACTTGTGAGAAAAACAATATTTTTTAAATAAGAAAAAAGCAAATCTCGATTGTGTTTTTTTCCAAACACTGACATAAAAATATATTTGAGATCATAGGAAGATAAGTTGGTTTGTTTCAAAGCGACGCCTAAAAGTCAAATGGTGACCATTGTAATAAAAAAAATAGATGTACAGATGAATGTTTACTCGTCTAGGTTTTCAATTTACCTCATTAGCATACAACTCGAAAGAACATAATTTCATGATAAAACTTAAGAAAGCTTGTAAAAGTAAACAAAACGATAAAACGTTTTCGAGTCTATTCATGCAGTTTCTATTAAAATCTCGCAGTTCAAAACTACTCAAAACATCTGGGTGGCGAAACCGTTAATGAGCCATAAATTCTTTGTAAAATCTCCGGCATTACACCGGAGAAACAGAAAATCGTTAACGAGCCCCATATTTTCATAAAAAAACTTATTTCACAAAAGACTCTCATATTTAGAAGATGTGTTATTGTAGTCCCAATGTGGGACTCGTATGCTAATGAGGGAAAATCTGTAAACAAACATTAGCCTAAATTATTTAGAAGATTCTCCTCATGCCAGCTCACTCCGTATTCACCATAACCAAAGGAGTGGGTATGACCACAGTCAGCATCTCCTCATCCACGGGGTCCAGTTCTATTCTGTAGCACGATGGCTGCTCCTCGTTCTCGTTCTCATCTTCAATCTGTACCTGCTCTGTAATGGAGGGTTCTGGGAAGGTTTGGTTCGTCGGTTCACTACTATTTCCACCCTGGTTTTGATCTTCCGTACAAGAAACTTGTTTTTTTTCCATCTCGACTCCTTCTGTAACTTGAAACTGCTCGTTCTGTGCGTAGGTTATACCTTCGGGGATGTTTACCTGGACAATCTTGTGTGACTGAAGATGGTTCTTATAACTGGACGACCAAGCAAACGTCTTATCACAAAACTCACAATGAAATGGTTTACTGCCAGTGTGCGTTCGCAGGTGCTGGTTTCTATTCCCTGACTGCTTGAACACTTTACCGCAGTACTGGCACGGGTACTGTCGCTCAACACTGTGCGTGATCATGTGACTTTGCAACTGACTGGACTGCGCAAACACTTTGCCACACTGTCGACATCGATGGGGCTTCTCTTCAGTGTGAACCCGTATATGAGACTTGAGCTGACTTGAGGAAGCAAAAGCCTTCTTACAAAAGTCACACTCGAAAGGCTTTTCCTGTGTGTGCGTGCGTAAATGCTGACGTAAGTTACTGGAGTGTGAAAATGTTTTCGGACATTCTTTGCAATGGAAAGGCTTCTCGCCGGTGTGGACTCGAAGATGAATGGTGAGATTGCTGGAATGATGAAAAGCTTTGCCGCAATATTTACAGTAGTAAACCTTCCTTGGTTTGTGGCAGATCTTGTGCAGGTTGAGGTCACGCTTTTGTAGAAACACCATGTGACAGTACTCGCATTCAAAAGGTCCGGTTTCCATCTTGACATTTTGTTTGCTATCTGACAAGTTTTTTGCTCCATTTAATAATTTTGGGCCATCTGAAACACATAGACGAATGTTATTGTATTTTTTTCAATTATAAATGTTACTACTAACAAAAATATGATTTTTTAAAATTCTTTCTCAACTGGAAACACAAAAATGATCATTGAATTACATTATTGTACAACTAATAGGAAACCATCATAGAAAAAATTACGAACTGGAAAATTAGAAAATGCTGGATGTAAGTCCCGGATGTAACAAACGCAATAGGTTAACAAACTTGATGG
>JANCMA020327492.1:0-11819 GCA_024336925.2 Zoanthus solanderi | reverse complement strand
AGTAGTAGTAGTAGTAGTAGTAGTAGTAGTAGTAGTAGTAGTAGTAGTAGTAGTAGTAGTAGTAGTAGTAGTAATAGAAGTAGCAGTAGTAGTAGAAGTAGTAATAGTAGTAGTAGCAGTAGCAGTAGCAGTAGGGAAGTGAAGTGAAGTACAAGCTTTATTGGCATGATGTAAAATGTTGACATATTGCCACAGCAATCTTTTTTACAATATTATTATAAATAATTGATTTACAAAATCAATGTAAACATTACAGTGATGAATAATTTTAATTACTAAAAATTAATGAAAAATTAATGAAAAGTAATGAAACAAAAAAAAATCACAATTGGCTAAAATACTTTAACAGTAACAAATTATAAAATAAAAAAAAAATACAGACGGTTCAATTTATTGACTGAAATAAGTTCAAAAATTTATGATCGGAGCAATGACTTTCCTCTTAGGAAGCATTTCCTGATGAAGTTTGAAGTGTAAATAATCGCAATACGATTTGAGCTGTTAAGAACATTTTCGATGAAATCATCCCTATTTGTAGGATTAACATTTAGAATTGTTTATATTTTTTGAAAAAACGTTTCTCGTATGTCTTTGTAAAGTTTACATGAAAAACACTTGTTTATAGTGGTAGTAGTAGTAGTAGTAGTAATAGTAGTAATTATAGTAGTGGTGGTAGTAGTAGTAGTAGTTGTAGTAGTAGTAGTAGCAGTCTCACCCCTTCCATTTCACAGCTCCACACCGACTTCCATCTGTGTTTACAACAATGCATTGCGGCTGCAAGGGACTGATACTGGGCGTGGTTAGAGCCACATGACCATTCGCCATGGAAACACTAGCCGGGCTTGAAGTATTACTTGTTAAGGTGTGAGACCCTGAAGCAGAATTTAAAAAATATGGTCAGAAACAAGCAATTAGTGCGTCAATAGCTGAATCACTGCAGCGTCCCTGTTTAAAAGCTGCTTTTTAGCATATAACTTTTGGTGGAGAGTAAACAAAGATAAATAAGACTTGATTTTACAAGAAAAGGAAACTTGGAAAGGATAGTAAAGCAAACAAAGTGATGACACTGTTAGTTTTAAGAGAGCCTAAAAAATTCTAGAAAAATCCTCAAATTCTTTTTTTTTTCTTCACAAATCACAGTTACAGCTTCCATGTTCAGCATTTTCATTGCCATCATGACAAAGAATAAAAAAGAGATTTGTAAGAAATCTATAAAGTTAATGCTTTTCACAAAAAAAAAAACTAAATAAAGATTATTGGAGCACAAGCATGTCTGTCAATAATTGCAAACTTTATTGAATGGACCTCCACTTCATTTATCGAATATATTTTTTGTGCTGAATATACTAACATAAGTTGCATTCGAATGAAGCAACGAAAAGTTATTTAGTTCTAAATTAAAGTTATTATTTTATTGTTGCATATCAAAACACCCACTAATCTGTTGCTTTTCTTAATATTGCAGCAAGCAAATACAATCTCCCCTCAATTTTTTTAAATTCTCTCTTTGGCCATATAAATGCCGCCATTTATGTTTAATTTCATTATTCATAATCCCCTTAAAATATGATTGTTACCAGCTTAAATCTAATCACAAAATAGAAATTTCGGTTGTAATTTTAAGATCGTATTCAAATACGACTACATATCCGTAAATTCAATGCCTATATTACGATTGATAGCAATTCAGGATTATTTAAAAAACAGAGTACATAATCTAACCTTAAAACTTTTCCTTATGTTGTATGTTTTAAAAACATGATCGATTTCAACTCAACTTTAGACGGAGTGTTCTTCTTCTTCTTGGAATCAAGCTCGGGCGAAAAAACTTTTAAAACCTACATGTATATAAAGTCACGCAATTTTTTCTAAAGCGATTGTTCTCAGTTCTCTTCCTAATCGGTAGCGAAAGTGAATTTTGCTGGCTGCCTTTTGAAGGTTACACCGAATGAAGTCTTAAAGCCGACGTCTGTAAGCTATATCACAACTGACAGTTTGGTTTTCTGTAATACAAACTGAAATGCTAAAACGTCTGAGAGGTTAAACAACCGCAAAATAACGTTACGAAACTTTGCACTTCGGTTTTACAGATGACTGGAAACTTTGTGACACAGAGAAAAAACAAATATTGAACATTGGTGTTTCTTGATTATGTCAACAACAATCAAACGCCAAACCCTTATAAAAGCTCATGTGAACTCAACACAATATCAAACTGTTTGTTTTTGTTTATTCGGTGCAACACCGCCAAAAGCATCTACGCTTAAAATCGAGTAGTTCGTTCTATTACTATATTGACTATATTAGTCAATGACATGCATGAAGGACTACGACGCTGAATAGGAAAATTTTCAGTTCAAAATATTATCTGGTTGTATACGTAAGATTTCATTCTAATCAAGCTAGAAACGAGGGCTTCCTTAGTGTTTATTAAAAAGATTTACAAAACGGTAAAGTTCAAGAAACTAAACCCATGAGACCGATATAGGTAAAACACTTTTCCTATGTTGTTTTAAACTTTGTGACTTACGTTGAGGAAAAGCAAGGATTCTAAACTTAACGGTTTTGCTATCCAGCAGTCTAGAGTTAATTTGTTTGTTTGTTTGATATTCTCCTGATCATGAAGCTACTATCCTGAATAGAACCGCCAGCTTGGTCACTTGTTTAGCTTGCAAGCCTTGAGTTTTTGCTTAGTTCTTTCTCATATTGGTTGAATGTTTAAAAATCCTTTTTAACTATCCCATGTTTCTGTGTATTTGTTTAAGTGAATGGCTCCCCCTGGACAGGATACTAATTCACAGCAGGTTTCCATCCTCTTTGGCGGAAAAAATCTTGAATCAAAAGATGGCCTTGTGGTCGCGCTGCGATAACCGCATTGCCATTATACTGGATGAAAATTAGACTAATTTTAAAAGGCTTCCGCGAATTAGTACAATGAGTAATTTGATTCTTTCAAAGTTCTTGATCATTGTCGTAAACATATAATGATTTTTCTAGCGTTCCTACTATGTCTGATGACCTTCTAGTAAAAGTTGCAACATTGCAACCAAAATGATTGAGTTTCATTTTTTTTCCACCAAAACTTATAAAGCTATTCGTAGTTAAGCGCCATGATATTTATGTAGACTTATATCTGTTAAAATAACCGGTAGCTTACGGTCAAGTTCCGGTTTACTGATAAATTATCGTAACGTTTCAGTCTCTTGTCACTCAGTAGGTGATCGATCTTTCTAGAGTGCAGCACCAAAACTATAGAATTGTTTACTATTATTGTTTATCATCATTAAACTTGTTTGCTAAAGGATAGAATTTAAACAACCATGTCACAAAAAACTTAACCACCTTTAAAATTTAATTTATGCTAAACATTCGGTATTAAATTGTCTTGTCTGTAACATATTCCAAAGAAAACAATTATTACTATCTATATAAAATAGTCAGTAAAACAAGATTAAACTACCGTCGCCTGGTAAGCCCAGTTGGTAAGCTTCTAGTCTACCGTGAGGTATATTAAGAATATTGTTTCTAAAAAGTTTATTGCGTTCTACGAAGGACAACGCATACTAATCGTGTTGTTACTCGCGGGCTCAAGCTTGATGCTATCCGTTTTTGAGCGATTTTCGTCTGCCCGGCTGATTATCACAAATGCCTTGAATTTGTGCTTCGACGCTGCAAGGTGATTTACTTGTGAATGGTTTTCGTCGCTGGTTTTTGAAAAATAATTACGCAGTGGTATAATTTTTAAGAAAGAAACGTTATGTTTCGTGTCAGACTCGATAGCGAATGAGTTTCAGTTTGATCAGCATTTCACGTGTCTGTCAAAACTGTAAATTTATCAAGAAAATTATTTAAAAATGTTTTCGTACCTTTAAGATCTGTTTTACTTTTATAAAGTGAGTAGTAAAGATGAAGAAAAAAAAAAGAGATTAATTAGAAGTATAAGAGTTTTCTTAGAGTTGTTTTAAACCTCACTGCAAGACTTTTTATGGGAGGAAATTTCGCTTTTTTTTTAAATCGAGAGACTTTTTCTGCAAATAGCATAAAAAGTTTTCTTACCTCAGTTGTCTGTTTAGTGTTTTCTAGCTACTAATAAAAATCGAACGCACTTCTCTGATCTATTATTACTTCTAGTTGTAATTGGTGTAATTTATGATAATCAGGCAAAGGCTGTTTTTGTTTTAGTGTCACGATCCTTGTTGTTTATCAGTTTAGGGGAACTTGTTCTCCTTACAACGCAGTGCCGTTTTAAACAATTCTAGTTTGATTCTTTGATTTCTTTTAGGAAAAATGGTTTGATTGTTTCATATTATTAACGCATTATTTGTTTTAAAAATATAAAGAGCTGAGAAAAGCAGAGTAGAAACTGAGTCAACACTTCATTCTTCGACAGGAATCTTGAACGAGTTGTCTACAACTATGGAAGATGCTAGTTTGGCTCTAAATTGTTGTCTATTTGTGCGCATTAACCATGAGTCGTCTCATTGAGAGTTTTGATTTTTTTCGCAGACCTATTTTACGGCTAAATTGGGAATATTTCTGACACAACTAGTAACATGTCTAACCACCAGGCAAACTGCATGTGTGTGTTTGTTTGAAAATGTCACTGCAAACGGTTTGCACCTGCATACGATTACTTGGGCTTAAATGAAAAATAAGCTAGCTTATATGTCGTGCGCACGCATGTCCTTGTGCCATGTCGGTGTCAAAAGACCGCCCTTTCACTTTGGTACGTGATAAAAATTTATAATCATCTTGTGTTCATAAGTGTTCCATTAACGTACGATCCGCATGAATGGAGCACGTTTCACTAGTTAAGCCTTAAGGATAACAACGCTCCATAGATAAATTTAAAAAAAAACGGATTTTTCCTCAATACTCGGTCATCTTTCCAGCAAAGGTAAGCCGGAATGACTTCTTCTAAGTTTCCTTAATATATTTTTTGGAACTATATCGACCGACAACATTTTTCTACAGTTTTGTTTCGGCGAATAGCAATATATTTGTACTGTCGAGAACTTTATCGCTAAAATTTCCGCAACCTTACCAAAAGTGCAATATCAGCACTGTAATAAATCATTCTAATTTTGCTGCCAGAAACTTCACCAAGCGATCATACGATAGTGGCACAAAACTACACACAACAAATGCAGACACAAACAAACAAAAAAAAGATAAAACAATTTTCGAAACTTTAAAAAGTCTTTTAAAGCAGAGTGCGAAATTGCTAATGAGCTGATAATAGTTTACGAAGTTTATATTTTCCAAAGCATTCTAAAACAGATCAAAAGTGGAAAACGGTGGATTCAATTTTTATCTGGTAGAAAAACAATTTATGAAATTAAAAAAAACAACAAAAAAAACCTGACCTTGGCGCAACTGAGGTCTTGCGAGGAAATCAAACTTTTCCGCTGCTCTTTTGTCGTTTTTATAATTCAAACGGACTCGTATCCGGTAAAAATAATAAACTGTCAGCAAATCCGAAAGCAAATTATGAACCATAAATTACTGATTTTTGAAAGCTTGTTTTAAGGAGAACCAACGGAAGCATTTCAAGTTTGCCAATGTAAAGGAAGTTTCTCTCAAGCGTTTTCCAAGCACTTGGTATTTGCTCTGCAATTGTAATAGAAAAGCAATTTCCATGTCGTATTCTTTATGTCCGGCTACAACTAGTTGAAACTGAGGTAAGATAAAATACTCAGTGGTAGAACATAGACATATAAAAACATCATACTCTGGTGTTGCTTGTAAACATTCCACAACATATCTACAGCAGTTCTTGTCGGCTAAAGAATTCCTGATTCGTTGAATGTATCTCAAGGCACCAAAAAGCTAATAAACGTAAAACTACTGTTTCCTCATTTTATATCGATAAATAAGCGGCTACGGTTTCGATGCGGGAACTAACTTACTAATACTAGTTGCAACCAAAATTTAACTCGGCAACGGCAATCTAAATTTAAAACTTTACTTTTCTTATTAAAATCTCCAGCAATTTTAAGTGGTAAAGCACTGATAACCTTAGTCTTTCACTATTATAGCAGTGTTGTTGAGAGTCGGACGCGAACACTTCTAGTTTCAGTAGAGATAACAAACTTCTTTTCTGTTCAAATGCTCAGCCTTTATACTCTCGTAAAGCTTCAAGAGATAATTGTTTTTGTACATTCATTTGTTTGTAAGTCTAAACAAATATGAAATTATTAAAAAAGGCAAGTTTTAAAAATATATTGCATAATTTAATACCATAATAATTAAATCCAATACGAAAAATACAACTCCGGTATGGTGGAATATAGAATGCGGAAACAATAAAGTCTGGTTTACTACATCTATAATCTGCTCTAAGCTTAATTCTTTTATTGCTCCGTATAAAGACTCGCATGAAAGATAGCACGAAGATTGACTTCGTAGACCGGAAAAGTTACCGTTTTAAATTTTCCTGTTCTGTTCCCAATGCAAAGCCACGTAAGAAAAAAACCTTCACGTGCACTTCACTATATAATATATTTTAAATTTCCGGTATTAGTTCCTTTGGCAATCAAAATTGTCTTGACACAACGTTTTTGTTTTTCACGACCTATTTCAACAAGCTACAAGTTCCGTAATATCAAGGGTGACTTTTACAGTTAAACTAAGTCACGCTTTACAGTTTGAAATAAGCTGTCGCGCGCTTTCACAGAATTTGAAGATTTTTAACTGAATACTTATAAAGTTATAAGTTTACTTAAGTTATAAGTTAAATTTAAGTTTATCTAAGTTATACGTCTTTTATTTAAGTTATAAGTTTACTTTATTTTATTTTTATACATACTTAACAAAAACGTTAATTTAACATGCAAAAACATCATGAACTCGCGAGACAAGCTTAAGTTAAACAGAAAAAGCAGCCACATTACACCCTCATAAACTACTTCAGCCCCCAAATGTATGCCATTTTTTTTTTCTATATGAACAATTAAAAAATTTAATTAAACAAAAATTTTAAAATATCACTAATATATATTTTAAAATCATATGATAGTTTTGGTAATATTTAGCAAATCTCTCTCCGTCTCATTTTCATTTCAAATGCCCCAATTTCAAAAGTAATTTACGGAACACAGTTGAAATGATAATGCGAGCCTGATATGTTAAACACTGCTCCTAGAAAATAATAGAAGTTTTACAAAAAAATTAAAACTAGTTACGTTTTTGCGTTTGCGTTTCTAGAAAGCGAATATCCTTCAGTCTATAGAAACGTTTCGTCCATTTCTTTTCTTAATAACCTTCTCAAGTTCCCAACTCAACTCTTATCAATCTTGGTCACTTACTTCCTAAAGTTGTACACTAATTATGAAGATTGCAAGCGATGACATCAGAAACGATTGACCCATGGCTATTATGTCTCGTATTCTACTGAAAAACTTCTCGCTATGGAGAACTTTAAAGTTTTAAAGTCAATTTTACTTCTTCATATTATAACTACCATTTTACCCTTGAAGGCTACACTTAAAAATAGTAAAACTGCAGTCTCAATATTCTTAACATTCTTCTTCCTTTCTGCGTTTTGAGAAATTTGACTGGATTCATTTTTCCATTCTCCGCGCCTTCCGGAGGCATTTTAGCTACTCAAAAACTGTTTTTTAGATGTTTTTTTTTAAAGATGCGACCTACTTTGATAAGAATTTTTCCATTTTAAAAAATAGTTTCCTTATAGTTATACAAATTTTCAACAAAAATTGTGGTCCTCGGCATCACATAGTTTTTATTTTACTCCAGCTTAGTTTAAGGCAACATCAGTTTAGATGTTTTTTTTCGAGCGAAGAAAAATATTGTATTTGTAAGACTATCGCTTAAAGCTTGGAATAGGAATTTGCTTTGTAACACATTTCAATTCGCTTTCTCTTTCTGCGCAAATCTTAGATTCCTGATCTTTCCCCAGCGACACAAAAGGATCGAGGTCGTGTCATATTTCCTGAAACTATTTGTTGTCACTATCCAGTCATTAATGATAATCTAAGAACAAAAGAGCAAGAATTGTTCATCTTGCCATTATTTCTTGCCTCAAGCGGCTTATTCCAAGAGTATTTTTCTAAAATAGTCAAAAACTGTTACTGGTTAGTAATTTGCTGTTCCGTCTGAACGTTAAGGAAAATGATCGTTCGTCACGAACAAAATCCGACAGATTTTTCTTTATAAAATAAATAAACAAAACGATGCCAGAAACGTTGAATCACCCTTTCAGTTCTTACCAGAAACGAAAATTTCGATGTTTGCTTCATTTGTGGTTCGCAGAACTTTCAACTTTTATTTTCGTGTGAATTCGCATAAAACAAACTGAAAACGAGCTGTTAAATGGTTTATTGTTTAGAGTTCAAGGTCAAGTCAAAAATGCTCCCTTCCGTAAATTTTTCTCTTCAGAATAACACCTAATTGAGTGGAATTCTGTGACATGTTTCGTAAAAAAAAATCCTTGAACGATCAATTCTTAAAACTCACCTTGTACCGTTGCTGCCTCAGAGCTCACACACAGAGTATGCACATCGGCTGAATCCAAACTTTCTATTCCTGGCGTCTCTCGCTCTTCCTTGATTACCGCTGAACAAAAACTCGTAGGTGAAATTTCCTGAAACAATACAAAAATGACGAAATGAATAACATCTTTAAGCATCGGTTAAATATGATGGACAATCAGATTGTTTTATAAATCAATTTGTACGAGAACGTTCGCGAGGAACATACATACATGACAATTTAAGTTTTCGAAAATACAGATATTCCGACAAATCGCTTGTATAAGCTGTTCTGATATCAACACTCAGAAGACCAAACAGTTAGGAAGATATTCCGGTTCATACCTCCTGTCCGATGATAAAAGTATTGTCAAGCGATACAATTGACCGTAAATCCCAGTTTGGTTAGCTACTCGATGACAAGCAAGTGACAAGTACACAAAGGGCCAAGGTATGACACCGGGCCGATCATCTCTCCCCTGTTGGGTGCAACATTCCACTGCAGTGATTTCCTAGTTTCGTCAACGCTTTTGCAATCTCTAACACCTTCGGTCAAACAAACCATCAAGGTATTTTGATGCAGTTATAAAATCAGTTTCGTGTTCAAATGTTCTTCGAAACATCTGGCGTACGTAGAAATTTTCGCGTGACCGAAGTATTGTTCTTTATTTCGTCTGCAACGTGAAATCGAGGCGATCCCAGATTCTATATCAAGGCCAAATATCAACTCCAGAGAAAAATATATTCGTGGAGTAGTCACGTTGATAATATTGCCACGATAAGCAGCTGCAACGACCCGTTGAACAATGTGTAAATAATACTATTGTAAACATTTTATTCACAAATACTTATGCATACCAAATGTTATGCTAGTATAATTTGTTGTAATGGCCCTAACAATTTCCCAGTAACTCAGCCGTGTTATGTCTAACCATCGCGATCGATAGCAGGCATAAGTTTTAGAATTGCCCATAGCAGGCATAATTTTTAGAACTGCCCATAGCCTGCAGGAATAAGTTTTAGAACTGTCAACGAAAGCTTAAAATAAAAAAAGTTGGCTAACAGCAGCACTTCTAGTCGTTTAGAGTTAATCTAAATGAGAGCATCCATTCTAAGTTCTAAGTTTATTCACAGGAACAACACACGAGTCTTGTGTCAGCACATAACAGTCAAGAAAGCGTGATTGACAAAGTTTTAAATTTAATCTTGTTCACGTTTCTAGACAAAATACTTCAAATTCCAAATGATAAAAATAAACCAAGCAAAGCGGAACAACATAATTTATCTTACTTTTAATAATAACATTTTCGAAGACGTACACTCAAAATATTTTATAAATACTAAAAATACTATCATTGCCATATTAGCTCCTAAAGGTAATTATCTCAATTAAAGATTAAAGATTAAAGTAGACTAAACGAGATTGCGTGAAGGGAAGGATTTTAAGAACGACAAAGATTACTCAATGACAAGTTAGTAATTGCCAAACAAAACAGTAATTCTGTGTTGTTACGTGATGATAAAAACATATTTGTCAAATTGTTTTAAAAAGCGTCATTAGCTTAGCAGGAAATTGATCAACTACAAAATTTTGATATTATTGCTTTTGTGACGTCTTCGAAAAAAGAACTATTTTTTCTGACTCACATAAAGCATAAAATTATTTCAGGTCAAATCAATGCAAATCAATGCAAATCAATGCAAGTTTACTTCATCGCCTGATATAGCTTGTTCTAACGAATCACTTACTGTCAGTTTTAATCTTTCAACTTGCCAGTCATCCAGTTCTCTAATTTAGCATTTTAGCAAGATACCACTGAACCGCTACTTCGTGACTTCGCAGTAGCTCCCGGAAAATAACACGACTGACAATCCTAAACGCCTTTTCCAGACAATTAATGAATTATGCCGTTCTAGTTTCAAGGAGCGGCTATGTGATCTTAGGCCTTTGGCATTGAACTTAAGGTCTATCATACCAAGACTGGGTGTAAACAACTAAAGTGTGCTTTATTGACGCTAAACAAATTACAAAGATATTGGCAAGAACGGTTGAAATAAAGCCTTATTTAGTTATATTTGGTGATAGGACTGACCAACGAACAAGGAAAGAGAAATTGAGAAACTTAACCAAAGGATAGGAATTGGTTAATCATAAACCAAATACATTTTTATATTAAAAAATGAAAGACACCTATTATTAGAGTTACACTCAATTTTAGAGTCTTTTAGAATCAGGAAGGGACGTTAAACGAAATTCCTTTTTTTAATTTCCCTCTGAAAATAGACCACATTGACTCCAATCTTAGAATACAAGTGGTATTAGAACATAACTGCAGGCGTTAAGGTCATTTGCGGTTTTGTCTTTTTACCGGCGAAGATAAGGGTTGTAACCGCTGGGCGACTTCACATTTCCCGGGGAACTCGCCTGGCTAATGAAACTTGTCTCCAGAACTTCCAACCATGAATAGATGTCGGTGGCTTATATACGCACTTGTAAGAGAGCCATTATTGCCACTGGCCTTTTTACGATTCAAGAATTTTTTAATGTACCAAACAGTTAGTATCGATTTTGTCCTTATCTTGCGTCCATACATTTCAATTCAAACGGTTAGTTCGTGTTTCAATCGTGTCCGGGCGGAAGGAAGACGTTAACCATGAACCATAATAATCATGGCACAATAATATACCATGACCATTCGTATCCTGCGACTGTCGTAGAATGAATCAAAAACAGAACCTGCTCAGCGCCTTTATGGGTCATGATTGAGTTTTACGTTATTCCCCAAACTTACTCGCATTTCATAAAAACAAAATAACGTAAAAGAAGAGCCTTCAAATACTAGAACGCGATAAGATTTAAAAAATCTGATCTTTGGCCCATGAATATGATCAACTAATCTGCCCCCTTTCGCATCAAGCTCTGGCAGGGATTGTCAGACAGAAGTTAAATAGCATTTTGAGCTCTGGAGATAAAACACCATTTAACACTGAGCAGAAAAACTTGAGCTAAGAAATTTCCAACTCATTAATCTCATGTTCAGAAAAAATAAAACTCATTTATCATACAACAACAAAATACAGAAGAGAAATTCAAAAAAGACTACGAGATTTGAGCAACGCTGTAGATATTTAAGCCGGTTAAGATGATCAGAAGGCTGGGAAGCCGTTTCATGTCAATCTCTTTTCAGTTGAGAACACTGACCAGGACAACAGTGTTATAAATAACTTGAAGATATATATATATATATATATATAAAGGGCACTTTTGTCAAGTACAGGAAGAAATTTTGATAAATTATGAATCAGTCCAGTCACAACAAATTAGATGCT